>BSBK01010004.1:2500-65247 GCA_027943335.1 Chamaecyparis obtusa | reverse complement strand
AAATAATCCAGCATGAAACCACGGTCTATCATTCCATAGGAAATGATGGATATTTACCCCTTCTCTACATCTTGACTTATGTACCTTTTATTTTTGATGCAGGAGCATCCTGGGTGTAAGAGCAATCTTGCATCACCCAAAAATATTTCTATTTTTTTTTGTATTCAATAAGGGCTATCTTGTGCAGAGTTGCTATTTATGGAAACTTGCTATTTTTAGTAAGTTGGTCTTACGATCTCAGAATGTTCTAATTTTACATGTGGAGGTTCATCTCAGTCATATAAGTCTGCCAGTAAAGTTTTATTGCTAGATCAAGTGTATATTGGAAGATATTGAAGATTTTCGGTATTGGCAGTAGGGTACAGAAACTTTGAACTCAGTTTTGAAGGCTTTAGAGGCCCTGGATGAGGTCAAAAATTTGGGTGATGGGCGCTTGCATTGGTCAAGCCTGTAGAGTGCTTCGTGGCATTTCTGAAATGGGGTTATAATAGCCGATCAGGTCAACTGGTGATGACTTATGGTCTTCGGAAGTTGGGCCACCTGAAATAGCAGAAAATAATTTTCTTCAAAATTTTTGTTCGGGTTTCAAAGGTTATTTTGAGCCAACTATGATGTAATAAAATGTAAAATAAAATAATTCTAAGTTTGGTCGGCCTTATTGGCTAAAATTCTGGAACCTTCCTAGTCGGTGGAAAATTGCCTATATAAGGAAGGTTGTATTATTGTCTTAGGTAGTTTAGAATAGTTCTGGGTAGTAGATCTGGGCAATAATTCGAGGCTTTGTCCTATAGAATATTGTAAGGGAATGCCCATGTGGCTTTGCATATTGTAATTCTAAAAGTTTGTAATTCCACATTTGTGGAGATAATAAGAAGCCAATTTTTTTGTTCTTGCATATTGTTGTTGTTTCTCTGTTTCTGTTATGTGTTTGTGGTATTAAGGGGAGCACCCTTCACCAAGTGGTATCAGAGCAGGAGTTCTTGAGTGTGTAAATAGATCGCCGACTGTGAGGCAGTTTGCACTAGGACCTTGGTTAGGGTTTCAGCACGCATCGCGAAAATGCCTCCACAAAGAGAACATGGCGAAAGAGCTGGTGCTGTGACACCTGAGGTTAGAGAGCTGCACAGACAAGTGCAAGCATTGCAAGAAGAGATTCGTAGGGGAATGAATCTTAATGTCAGAGATGAAAGCGAGGATGAAGCCGAAGAAGAATATCAAGAAGGGGAAGCTGAAATTGTGAACCAGGAGGAAGAAAGACTTTTTTGGGCAATTTCCAAGATTGGGAAAAGACCTAAGATTGAGGTTCCTACATTTTTTGGAAATCTTAACCCAGAGGAATTGATCGACTAGATCAATGAATGTGAGGAATATTTTGAGTATGAAGATGTTGAGGATCCTGATAGGGTCAAATTTGCGAAGGCCAGACTGAAAGGTCATGCGAAGATATGGTGGCAAGAGATTCAGTTGGAGCGAAATAGAAGGGGAAAGGAGAAAATCATGAGATGGGATTGGATGGTGGATAAATTGAAGCGACAGTTCATTCCTATTGATTATGAGCTTGACCTACTAAAGAAAATGCAAAGTTTGAAGCAAGCAGGAAGATCTGTTCAGGAGTATACAGAGGAGTTCTATCGACTTCTCATCAGAATAGGCCATGCAGAAGCTGATAAGGAGAAAGTTGCCCGATACCTTAATGGGTTAAGGCCAAGCATTCAGGAGGAGCTGAATTTGGTTTGAATGAACAGTATTGAAGAGGCATACCAGTTTGCCCTAAAAGTAGAGGAAAAGCTAAACAAGAAGTTTGAGAGCAGACAAAATGGAAGAGGTCACGGTGGCCGATCTGGTGGATGGTCATATGGTGGCCGAAATGAAGATCTAAAAAAGAAGGATGAGGCCAGTAGCAGTCAGAATCAGCGAAGAAATAATTCCAATTGCTTCCAGGATCAGAATAATAGAGATCAGAGAGGAAGAGGAAGAGGACAAGGATCTAGAAGAGGTGGCTTCTGTGGAACATGTTTTCACTATGGAGAAGAAGGTCATAGGGCATTTGAATGTCCTCAGAGCCAAGGCAGAATAGACAGGAGAAATGAAGGCTAGGCCAGAGTTGCACATGTAGATGAAGATGCCAAATCATCAAATTCTAAAGATGCTGAAAGAGGAGAAATGTTGATTAACAGAAGAGTCATGTTGAGTGGTGAGAATGAACCTGAGCAAAGAAGGAGCCTGTTTCACACCAGGTGCAAGTGTGAAGGTAAATGTTGTGATGTGATTATTGATAGTGGAAGCACTAATAATTTGGTGTCAAAAGAGATGGTGACAAAGTTGAAGCTCAAGAGACAGAAACACCCACATCCATATTGGATTGCCTGGGTACAGGATGACCACAGGGTCATGGTCAATGAACAATGCCTGGTGAAGTTCAAGATTGGCGGATACCAAGATGAGGTATTGTGTGATATCATATCTATGGATGCATGTCATATGTTGTTGGGTAGACCATGGCAGTTTGACAGATGTGATGTACATGATGGTCATGCGAATACCTATTCCCTGACAAAGGATGGAGTGCGACATAAGCTAAAACCATTGAAGGAGACTGAAGAAAAGGTATGTGGTAATGCAAGGATAACTTTTGTTGATGGAAGAAATTTTCTAGATGGTATGAGGCATGAGCATGTATGTTTTGCTTTAATTCCAAAAGCTGGTAAAGAGGAAGTAGAAGATGTTCCTGTAGAAGTTGCAGATTTATTGAATGAGTTTTAGGATATTATATCCGATAACATGCCTGATGGATTACCACTAGTCAAGAAGATTAGTCATCAGATGGACTTGATCCTAGGAGTGAGTTTTCTGAATAAGGCAGCACACAGAATGACACTTGCAGAAACTGAGGAGTTGAACAAACAAGTACATGAACTGTTACAAAAAAGATTGATCCATGAGAGTCTGAGTCCCTATGTTGTACCAGCGGTATTAGCACCACAGAAGAATGGAGAATGGAGGATGTGTACAGATTCTAGGGCAATAAACAAGATCATAATCAAGTACAAGTTTCCATTGCCATGAATGGATGATATTATGGACTGTTTGAGTGGAATGTGTATTTCTCAAAGATAGATCTTAAGAGTGGATATCATCAGATTCGGATCAGAGAAGGAGATGAATGGAAGACTGCCTTCAAGACAAAGGAAGGACTATATGAGTGGTTAGTCATGCCTTTTGGGCTAACCAATGCACTGAGCACTTTCATGTGGCTCATGAACGAGGTTCTGAAAGAATTTCTGGGTAAGTTTGTCATTGTTTACCTAGATGATATTTTGATTTTTAGCAAGACATTAGAGGAACATGTGATGTATATACATATTGTGTTTGAGAAATTGAGAGATGAGAAATTGTTGATTAATTTGAAGAAGTGAAGTTTTGTGAAGAAAAAGTTAGTGTATTTGGGATTTGTAGTTTCAGTAGAAGGTCTAAAAATGGACCCAAAGAAGGTACATGCTATCCTTGAATGGCCTACTCCAAGGAGTGCTACTGAGGTAAGATCTTTTCATGATTTGGCTAGCTTTTACAGAAAGTTTATCAAAAATTTTAGCAATATTTGTGGACCCTTGACTGAAACAATGAGAGGGGATAGAAAAGAGTTTAAGTGGACTAATGGGGCAGAAAAGAGTTTTCAATTGTTGAAACAAAAAGTTACAGAACAACCTGTTTTAGCACTTCTAGATTTTAATAAGGTGTTTCAAGTAGATTGTGATGCTAGTGGTACTGCAACAGGAGCTGTTATGAGCCAAGAAGGTAAACCTGTTGCTTATTTCAGTGAGAAGTTAAATGATGCCAAGAGGAAATATTCTGTTTATGATCAGGAATTTTATGCTATAGTTCAGGCATTAAAGAAGTGGAGACATTATCTACTTCCTAAGGAGTTTGTTTTGTATATTGATCATCAAGCTTTGCAATATTTGAATAGTCAAGGAAAATTGAATCAAAGGTATTTGAAATGGGTTGAGTTTTTGCAGAGTTATACATTTGTTTTGAAACACGGGAGTGAAAAGTCTAACAGGGTTGCAAATGCTCTTAGTAGAAGGCAACTATTGCTGACAAAAATGTAGGTTGAAGTGGTTGGGTTCAAGGAACTCAAGAATTTGTATCCAGAGGATCTTGATTTTGGTGAAGCTTGGAAAGCTTGTACAAAACCTGTTACTCTAGACAGGATGAAATGGTTGGATTTCATCATTCAGGATGATATGCTATTCAGAGGGAGTCATTTGTGCATTCTCTGAAGCTCTATGAGGGAGAATCTCATCAAGGAGAAGCATAGCGGAGGATTGGCGAGACATTTTGGTCGTGATAAAACCCTTGCTTTGGTTAGTGAGAATTATTATTGGCCACAGTTGCAGCAAGATGTGAAGAAGTTTGTACAGAGTTGCAGAGTATGTCAGATGGCGAAAGGAGTGAAGCAGAATACAGGGTTGTATCAGCTATTATCCGTACCAAAGAAGCCTTGGGAGGATATCAGCATGGACTTTGTTCTTGGTTTACCGAGGACTCAGCAGGGACATGATTAAATTTTTGTGGTGGTTGACAGATTTTCAAAGATGTCACATTTCATTCCCTACAAGAAGACTAATGATGTTGTTCATGTAGCAGAATTGTTTTTCAGAGAAGTAGTGAGACTTCATGGTTTGCCAAAGACCATAGTTTCAGATCGGGACACTAAGTTTGTTAGATATTTCTAGCGTACATTATGGAAGAAGTTGAAGATAGATTTGAAGTTTAGTTCATCACATCATCCACAGACTGATGGACAGACAGAGGTGGTGAATAGGAGTTTGGAAAATTTGCTGAGATGTTTGGTTGGAGATAAGCCAACAGGATGGGATTTGATTTTACCACAGGCAGAATTTGCATACAATAATTTTGTCAATAGGAGCACTGGTAAATCACCATTCCAGATTGTATATGGAAGTAGTCCAAGAAATGCATCTGAATTGAGGAAGATAGATAAAGGAGAAATAAGTAGTGCTGAAGTTGAGGATTTTGCAGAACACTTGAAGAACATCCATGGGGAGGTGAGGAAGCATATTACCAAGATGAACGCATAGTATAAGGCTAAGGCAAATGAGAAAAGGAGGTATAAAGAATTTCAAGTTGGTGATGAAGTCATGGTTCATTTGCGGAAGGAGCAGTTTCCAGTTGGTACATATAACAAGCTGAAAATGAAGAAGTTTGGACCATGTAAGATACTGAAGAAGCATGATTCAGGAAATGCATATGAGGTAGATTTGCCTAGTGAGCTGAATATTTCACCAGTGTTTAACATTTCAGATTTGATAGAGTATCATGAAGGAAGTGTTGAAGATGAGGTTACAGCAGCACAGTGGAGTATTCCAGCAAGTAGTTCAGATATCAAGGAGATTGAAGACATACTAGACAGTTGTGTTGGCAGAAGCACAAGGAACAGGACATATGAAGAGTATTTGGTCAAATGGAAAGGATGACCTGTTGAAGATTCATCATGGCTAACAAAGGTAGAGGTTAACCATCTTGGTTTTCCTTTGCACACCTGAGTCGTGACAGGGTCACTTCTCAAATTACCCCGGGTGTTCAATGCAGGAGCATCCTGGGTGTAAGAGCAATCTTGCATCACCCAAAAATATTTCTATTTTTTTTTTGTATTCAATAAGGGCTATCTTGTGCAGAGTTGCTATTTATGGAAACTTGCTATTTTTAGTAAGTTGGTCTTACGATCTCAGAATGTTCTAATTTTACATGTGGAGGTTCATCTCAGTCATATAAGTCTGCCATTAAAGTTTCATTGCCAGATCAAGTGTATATTGGAAGATATTGAAAATTTTTAGTATTGGTAGTAGGGTACAGAAACTTTGAACTTAGTTTTGAAGGATTTAGAGGCCCCAAATGAGGTCAAAAATTTGGGTGACGAGCGCTTGCACTAGTCAAGCCTGTAGAGCACTTTGTGGCATTTCTGAAATGGGGTTATAATAGCCGATCGGGTCAACTGGTGATGACTTATGGTCTTCGAAAGTTGGGCCACCTGAAATGGCGGAAAATAATTTTCTTCAAAATTTTTGTTCGGGTTTCAAAGGTTATCTTGAGCTGACTATGATGTAATAAAATGTAAAATAAAATAATTCTAAGTTTGGTCGGCCTTATTGGCTAAAATTCTGGAACCTTCCCAGGCGGTGGAAAATTGCCTATATAAGGAAGGTTGTATTATTGTCTTAGGCAGTTTAGAATAGTTCTGGGTAGTAGATCTGGGCAATAATTCAAGGCTTTGTCCTACAGAATATTGTAAGGGAATGCCCATGTGGCTTTGCATATTGTAATTCTAAAAGTTTGTAATTCCACATTTGTGGAGATAATAAGAAGCCAATTTTTTTGTTCTTGCATATTGTTGTTGTTTCTCTATTTCTGTTATGTGTTTGTGGTATTAAGGGGAGCACCCTTCACCAATTTTCCTTTAAAAAATGTTTTGAGGGTTATCCCACAACTTGTGTGGGTTCTCATTTTATGTTTCTTCTTAATAAATAATAATGTACTTGCAACTTATTTTATAATTTATGTATTTCAGTTGTACATTATTTCTTTGAAACAAGAAATGAAATATTTGAAAAGTATTCTTGAATTATAAAGTGTGAAATTCCCTTTCATTTGTAAATCTATTTTCAGTTGTACTTTTAATGGAAAAAATTAAACTTTAGTTCTTTTAAAACTACTCACTGCATCATAACTAAAGATTTTCTTTGTAACTCAAATGAGTGAAATGACTTAGTCAAATTAGAAAAAAAAGAACCTTTTTCACTTAATAATGAAAAAATTGAACCATCTTAACAATTTGAGCCATGTACTGAAAATTGGTAAAATACTATCATGTTTACAAGTCTCCAACTATTCTATAGAAGAAGTGGTGTTTCTTGGTTTGCTAACAGAAAGACTGATATTGAAAATGGGTTGAATGGGGTTCATTTATGCACTACATTGTTCTACATTGGAATTTTAGGATGTGTAGTTTGGTGGACATGTTTATATGGTTTATACAATGTTTTAATTCAAATATCTTGAGATTTTATTCTCCAAAGGAGAAGATATGTTGCTCTTAGTATGGTATCATTGTCTGTGAAGGTATCTGGCTATCTGAGAGGTTTGCAATGATTGTGTTAGGTTTTAAGGGTTTTCATATTTATTAGATAATGAATAAAGAGTCTGATGATGATTATTCCATGCCATGTTTGGATTTACATAGTGTGGCATGCATCAAAGAATGTTTTGGGGTGACAAGTAACATGTTTTTAATGCTTTTATATATGTTGTGTTTGTGGCCAACTTAGGAGACTATTGCAATGGATGTGATTTCATGAAGATGGTTTAGATGAAGTACTATGATGTTTTTTTGTCTCCTTTATCTCCTGGGGTGGATTGTATTGAGCATGAATATTTTTATTGACCAACTTTGAGTAAATGTTTCCTATATTCTTAAGGGCAACTTGTTTGTAAATCTAATGGGAAAAAAAAGTGTATATTTGGATGTAACAAATGGATTGAGGTATGAGAGGATGTGAGGAATATGAAAGATACATGTGTGAAAAGATATATGTGATGAATGTGAATTAAAAAATTGATTGTGAAGATTCTTAAGAGAGTTATTAAACAATAGAGGTGTGAATGGAGACAGACACTTCTATTAAAAAATAACTAGAAATAGTGATTGGGGGAAAATACATCTACTCACTTGCATAATCTTATGAATGAGGATAAAAATATCCATTCCCAAACAACCAACAGTAGTGATTGGAGACAAACACATCCAATCACTTACATCATTTTGTGAATGGGGACAAATACGTTCATTCATAAATATCTAATAATTATGATTAGAGACAAATACATCCAATAAAAAATACAAACTTTTTATTTGATTTAAATAAAAAAAATCCTCCTCGCTATTTTTGTGTGGAGGGTCTTCAGTAGCCACCTCAAAAAGATATTCATTAGTATCCAATACCTTATCTATATTTACCTTGACATCAAGAACATCCTTAACATGTCAAGCGTAATTCATAATAATGTGTCTCTTCTTGTAATAGTAGCACAAATTCTATCCTTGAAGAAATAATTTCCCTTTGATGTAGAAGAACTATATTTCTAGAGGAATGGTTATGCCTATTTTACCCATATATTGCACCTTCCTATATAGTTAAGTTATTTTTCTTAGCTCCTCCATCAATCAAAGTAGATATTATTTATTATAGGATAGCATCTACTTTTTTAAATGTGAAAACAATGTACATAACTGGGAGGCATGTTATTTAACAAAATAGCCTTTAAATCATCATCATCTACTTTAGCATTCATCCTAACTAGTTGATTTAATAGGGAGAAAAACTTATTGATAAGTTGAAAAATTTCATCACCTTCCATCATTTTTATTCTGGACAATTTTTCCTTTAAACCCATCTTTGCACTCAATGTTTTTCATCCAAAAAAGCATTCAAATCATCCCACACTTCCTTTGAGGTCTTTGATAAGTTAATGTGGTAAAGGTATGCATTTGAAAGTCCAAGATCAATTAGAGCTATTTTTCTTTGATTATTTATAGTCCACTTTGTGCTCCCATCAACATCAGTTAGCTTTGTTGTTGTTCCACTCACCACATCTCATAGATACTATTCAACAAAGACCAATTGTAATTTGATTTGTCATGTATGAAATTTTGAACCCTCAAATTTTTCTTTTAATGTACTATTTTGATCCATTTAAATAAATACTATTTGGTTCTCCCTCCTAATCTAAACAATATTGAATGTGTTGGACTCCTTTGATAATGCACCTTGACATTTACAAATTATTCAAGTAGCCTCTACAAATTAAAAATACTTTTAGATTTTGATAGACTAATTTTATTGACACAATAATAATGACTCATAAAAAAGAACCCTATTTTGAATAAATTAATATAACTTAACTTTGACACAAAATACCAATCTTAGAAACAATATGATAAACTAAACCCTATTGAAATTTAAAAGACCAAGAAGAGAGAAACTTTCAATTAAGCAATGTCCAACCTCAAGAGAGTAAAATGACCAATAACAAAATCCTTGAAACCATATGTTGCTAACCTCTCTATTGAACAATATATTACTCCTTTTGAGCCAATCCTTTTATGATTCATTAATTTTCCAATAATATATCAACTTTTAATATTCTACTAAAGATGCATTGGTTTTTCGAACCTATAGGTGGCTCTTTTGGGCCTTTGAGATACTATTCACAAGGCTATCATGCTTAGCAATTGTACTATCCTAAAAGGTAAAAACCCTTAATTAGGTGATCATTTTAGCCCTATTTTAGTATATATGGGTTCTCACATTGATTTCACTCTCTTCTAATGCTTATTGGACCTTTAAATTAACATTATAAGTCCTCTATTGACTCAATTTCACCAAAACTCAAGGTTGGCCTTATTTCTAGGTTTTTTTCTCTCTTTTTTCTCTAATAAAATAATTCATTTCATCACCTAGGCCCTATATACTTATTTTTGGCCTTCATGAATTATTCTAACCCCAAAATGAGCCATACTAAAAAATCTTGCACATACCTAATATCTCTGACACCTAGATCTGTTAGCAATAGCAAGCCACACCACACAACTAAGGGGGGGTGAATCAATTATGTATAATAATTGTAAACTTTAAACTTATGAACTAAATCATTAATGAAAAATATAATAGTACTAAACAAGATGGACAAGATAGACAACAACACCATAACACAGAGTTTTATTCTCGAGTAAAACCATGTCAAGAGAAAAACCCTGGTGGGGATGGAACCCACTAGATAGTGCACTAGTATAAAAATGTCCATGTTAGGAGACCTAGCCTTGTTAGGAGTTGATACAATACATCCAATACAACAATCCCTATTAAAGAAAAAAAACCTTATTAAAAGGTACTTCATCCTTGTTAGGAGTAGATGAGAACAAAAAGGCACACTGCTCCAAGGAGAAGGTTAAACCCACCTTCAGGACTCACTATCCAAATACAATAAAGTGAACTTACTATTCAAATGACTAAACTGGTTGATAGAAACTTACTTTCCTTTATAGATATATTGAAGTGCACAAGGAATGATCATATATTCCACTCATACCTCTTATCTTCATCTTTTCTCTTATTACAGTGCTCACATGCACAATCATGCATACCTCCCATACACATTCCTCACATTACATTAGAGAATTTACTAACCTTTATACAAGTTACAAGTCTTAATTAGGTCGGCATGTTAGTGTATGCACCCTAAAATGGTCGCCTAGACTTTGGGCCCCCATTCAGCAATTTATCAAATCCCTGAATCGATATTTTCAAAAATCAATATTTTTCAAATTATATCAATTTCCTTGATCAAATCCTAATTCTATCATTTATTCGATTATTTTCTATGGGCTAACCATTTTATCCTAAGTCTTTATTTATTTAAAAGGAATTTCCTCCCCTTTTATTAAATAAAAAAGCCCTCACTTTTCCTCTTATCCTAAGTTGCACAAATAAAGCATTATCCTTGTTTTATAAAAAGAAGAAAAGGCCTTTTTGTCTCACATGGACACAAAATTCAACTCTTATTTTCTCATTGAAGGAGATTTGTGCACATGGATTGCTCCTCTTTCAAGCTCCACCCTTGATTAAATATTTTGCCTCTTAATCTCCATGGTCCATTCCTTTTCAATTCCTTTAAAAGGAGAGATCTTTTCTCATTCTAGGATCCCCATTTTTTAATACTAATCTTATGCTGCATGATTTCTTGGAGACTTTGGAGCTTTGGAGATCTTGATGCATTTATCTTTCATTATTGCATCATAGCTTCATGTTTATGCTTTCTAGCTTAGTTTCCTTTCAAGTTCTAGCTTGGCTCACATAGGTTAATTAGGAAGGCTTGTAATACTTTCATTTCCATAGCTTACTTGCATCTTCATTCTTAGCATAGTTGCATTTCATTTCCATCTTGATTCTTGAAGATATTGGCATTCTTGCCCTTGTCTCTTTAAATCTCCCATTATGTGGTTTACTAGCAAGGTTGCATCCTTCAATAGCTCTAGTTGAGAGCACTATCAAACATCCTTGTGACTCCATGCCTAGGGAGCTCTAAGTCACTTTCTCAAGGTTTCCCATTCATGGATTCTCTTGTAAGTAATGACTTAGAGAAGTGCACAATTTGAGTGTACATTTTTGGCACCCACCGTGGGGTAGAACACTCTTGTTTTATCCTTCTTTTCATGCATTTCTGTCAATTTTTCATCATATTTTGCTTGTTGTTTTAGCTATTTTTTCATACTTTTTGACAGAATATCATACAACAGTCTTCTAGTATCGTACGATAGTTTTTTGTATACCTGTGCGATAATTTTCCAGTAAAAGTATCGTACGCCTTGCAAGATTCTATCGCATTGGTGTTTTGTACTCTGTCGCATGTAGGTAGCATGAACTATTGCACAGAGAGGAAGTATCACACCAGTATACTGAGAAGTATCATATGATTCTTTCTCTGATAGAACTGTCACATAGGCCTGGCAGTGAGTGATTTTGATCATTTCTTATCAAGATTTGATTGGTTTACTTCAAATTTATGGTTTGTTGTGGTAGAACAGAGTTTGATTTGTAGATTTTATTTTGTTTTGATGTGATAACTATTGTGGGGCTAAAAATTTGTGCTTATAGGTTCTCTCATTGCTTGAATATTGGCCAAAAGAACGCATGTCAAAGCTCCAAATGCACAAGGGCTACTAATTGTTTTTGCAGGGCTGCCCAACGCATAAAAACTAATCAAGTGCTTGTTTAATTGCTTTCATTTTAAGTGCGGCATATACTAGTTGTTTCTTTTCATAGGCACTTAATATCTTGTTGTAGGAATCTTTTGGTGGTAGGAGAGTATGCTCTTCACCCTTGTGGTGAAACAGAAATCTTGACCCATCTTTGGATTTTGAAGGCAAGAGGGTAATTGAACCTTTGCTTGGTGTGTTTGGGAGAAATTTTTGAGCTAGGAGAATATGCTCCTCACCCTTGAGGTGAAACAGAAATCTTGAAACTCAAAGGTTGATCCACTCTTTGTTTAGTTTTAGAATCCTTTAGCGGGCCTACTCTTGAGCAATCAAGAGGAACGACCCAAGTGGGGAGAAGCTTTTCACTAGCTATTCCAACCCACTATAAACTCAAGGCTATCAAGGGCACAAAACCTTGGTAGATGTAGTACTTGTCTTCGCTTGATGTGAGTACTTGTGGGATTGTGACCATGAGGAAAATATTGAGCAAAAATTCTTAAGGTACTCTTGTGGTGGCAAGGTCCGTTACTTACCGCAAGGTAAGGAGTTCCTTTGGGGAGCAAGAGGGGTATTACAAATGGAAGCCCTTACTAAGAACCATAGATAGAAGCCACCCTATTTTGCCGCTTAGCTTCTTGGTGCAAGGATTGATCCTATTGGACTAACCGGGATCACCCCAAGATTACTCACCATCTGTGTTCCTTTGGTTGTGTCATTGGCAATTCCATGACAAAGCCAATATCTATTGTGGGCAACCACTTTGTGTGAGGCAATGGGAGATCAAGTGTGGGCCAAGTTGTTAAGTATTGAGCCTTTGTCCTTTTATGCTAGTAAGTGCTTGAAGTGTTCTTGTTGTGATCTACTTGTGTAAATGTTCTCAAAACATAAAACATCACGGTAGCATTCATAGGATTTTCTTGCTTTGATATCATAATTGCTTGTCTTGGCAAGGTTTCTTTTACCCTTGTGCAAGTGTTTTATGACATGCTTGATCACCTACTATTTGCAAACTTGTATGATTACTACTAGTACTATGTTTGAAATTGAAAAATCCAACCATCAGACTAAAACATTAACCAAATTGCCTTTAAAACTGAGATTTTTACACTCACTAGTCAAAAGTCGTACAATCCTAAAATTTCATCGCACACTGTACTAAGATTTATCGTGCAATAGTTCATTACTGCACAATTTTCACACAACTCACCTAGAAAATATCACATCTATTGCCTAGAAACTGTCAAACTGCTTTGTGTGAAATATCATCTTGAAAGATTATATCGTTCTATTAGCCTGGAAACTGTCGCACAGGGTAAATTTGTTGTCTATCTGATTCATGCCATTTTTAGTCTTTCTTTGGTCGATCTAGATTTTAGTAGGTCTCTTACCTTGTAGTTAGAAACATGTTTGTACGTTGGGTTCCTATGTTTAGACCCCTTGATTTAGTATTCTTTGATTTTACAAAGTAATCTTGCTTGGAATTGATAAGTTAGGAATCATCCTTGTTGAAAAAGTAAACCTTTAGATTCTTTGGTAATACACTTGGAGAGTCTTAGTAGTCTCTTTTCCAAATCCACTTCCATATAAATTCAATTTCAATCAAAAATATATTTTAGGTAAATCATCCTCCTGATCCATATGTGTTAGGATACTTATCCTTTTATTATACACCTATGTGGCAGTGTTGGTTTATACCTCTTGTCAGCTTTCTATCTTACCATCTCTTTTTTTTGTTTTGGACAATTGAACGCTTTTACTATCCTAGTTTGGTATCGATGTTTCGTAGGGTCATCTTATCACCCAGGGTCTTTTTCTTTCATGTCAGTTATGACAAGGTACCAAGTCAGTCAAGGAAAATGACCTCAAGTTGTCTTTGATCAGTTACCCTTAGTCCAAACTTGTCAAAATTGAAAGGGAAAAGAACCTGTCTTTGATCAATCACCTAGGAGTGAGTCTGAAACTTGGTTTGACCCAAAGAGAAATCCTAGTGAGTTGAGTACCTCTTTAGCACCTTCTCAATCAGATATGGACATGAGTTACACTATGACTAGAAAGGAGAGAGAAGTGATAGATCAAAATCTTGATGACATTTTCCAAAGACATAGGGATAACATGCTATTTGGTGATGACAATCAACTAGAATCACCCCCTACCAACTCAAGATATCTAGACACCCATCAGAGAGTTGAAAGGCATTATGGACGAGCTCACCAAGATGCATGGTCACAACATGAGGACTAGAACAATGAATCTTGTGATGCTCATGTGAATGCAGCATTTACTAACGACTTGTTCAAACATTCAAGACCCAACTCTCCACTCAAAACAACCTCAAGGTATGCGAATGAAAGGCTTAAAAGAATTGAACGTGAAAAGAAATCCTTTTTGGATGAACAAGATGCTAAAGAAGAGAGGTTTAGGCTCCTCAAGGTGGAGCAACAAGCCTTGTTAGAATTGAAAAGAAAAGAATTTCAAGAAGAACAAGATAGGCTTTTAGCCCAACAACTCAATGACCAATTCAACAACAGGGGTACCAATAGTGGAAACAACTCTCCACCATCTACTCCCTCAAGAACCCCAAGAAGCAGAAGGTGGTCAAGAACCCCTTCACGATCTCCTAGTCCCAGAGGAAGAAGGATTTCACAACATAGGAGACAAAAACCTCCTAGGAACTCGAGACAACCCTCCCAACAAGCTCATCATGGCTCTCAACATAGAGGAAGTAGTGCAAGTTTTGATGATGAAGACTTTATGAGGATGCAATAAGAACCACTATTCCAACAATATGTGAAGAAGTATCTAGATCAAAACGAGGATAGGTTCCTAAAGAGCTTGATTAACAAGGGTTCCAGAGTCCCTTACAAATTTGATGTGGATAGAAAAATCAAGAAACAAGGTCCATCGCAAGAAGAGGAGATCAAGAAACTCAAGCGTATGATGGAAAAGGTGTTGGCACCTAAAGGTTCCTTTTCACTTGACTCTATTTGTCCTAATCCTTTTGACAAGAGTGTGAGTATGAAGGATTTTCCTAGAAAAGTTGAAATCCCCCAGTATGACAAGTATGATGGCAATGGCGACCCACATGATCATGTGCATTAGTTCTACATCATGAGTTTTGAATTTCACCAAGATGACTCCTATCTTATGAGATTATTTTCGACGAGTCTCAAGGGCCAAGCCATGGAGTGGTTTACCAACATAACCCCTCCCGTCAAAACATTCAAACAACTTGTCCATAGATTTGTTCAACATTTTCCATACAGCTTGTCAAGATCAGTCACTATGTTAGACTTGTGCAATTTGAAACAAAACCAAGGGGAATCCTTTGTTACCTTCTTACAAAGATGGAGACGATTGTGCTCTCGCTATTCTAGGACTATTCCTGAGCATGAAAGGATTGATATCATTGTTAGCAACTTGGTGCCTGAAATGCAGTATGAGGTGCAAAAGATGGTCTTTAATTCCTTCAAAACTATGGTCAAAATTGCATGTCAAATTGAGGATGTCTTGAAAGAGCAAGGCATTTTGACCAAACATAACAATAACAACAATGGTCAAAATACTAACAACTCTCATAAGGACAAAGGTAAGAACTCGCACTAGAACAAGAACAAACAAGTAGTCAATGATGAAGTTGTGGACTCTTCTCAACCCAAGGATCAAGAAGTCCTCCATTTGTCTAGTGCAGTTCAAGATATGAAGCTCAACACATCCTCCAACCCACAAGAGCATAAACCAAAGTATCAAGATAAGCCTAAAAAGGAGAGGTGACAATTTTCTAAACTGGGTGACTCGTATGAGGATGTTTTCAAGATGCTTATTGCCAATAACCTTGCACAACCCCAAGATCTCACAAATTTCCACATACCTAACATTAAGCCACATTGGTGGAATGAAAAAGCTTTCTACAAATTCCACAATGGCATTGGACATGACATCGAACATTGCTGGAAACTAAAGCACATTATTCAAGAACTTATTGAGAGTGGCAAACTTTAGATTGATGGGTTGAACACCAATGTGGACCATAAGGCATTCGAGGAGCCTTTTCCCAATTATGAAAAGGGGGAAACCTCTAAACCCAAGAATGGAAAGGCCAAAATCAACTATACCTACACAGCTACAAAATACATGGTCAATATGCTTAAGGTTGTGGAGGAAAGTGTCAACATGATGAGAGACAAAGATCCTTGTGGTTATGATGTGGGCTCTCCTATATTTGATGAAGAACCTATGGTAGTGCTTAGGGGTCCTCACTCTCAAAAGTCATCCCAATCTCTCAATGCTATCACCAGAAGTCAAAGTCAAGGTCATGTGGTTATTAGAGGTCCTAGTTCCAACCAATCCAGCAAACCCAAACAAGTGGCATCCAAGAATGTCACCACCAAATCAATAGTCAACCCTGAAATGAGCTATAATCTTGTTGACCATTTACAAAGAATGCCAGCTCAAATCTCAATCTTTGAAATCTTGGAATTGTTTCCAAGACATAAGCGTATCCTTGAGGATGCTTTGTGTGTAGCAAATGTTCCTAATAGCATAGATGTTGACCAATTCTAGAACATGGTTAACGACCTTGCCAGCCCTCATTACCTAACATTCTCTAAAGAAGATGACAAAGCTTTGAGCCATCTGCATAATCTTTCCCTTCATATCAAAGTTATGATTCACAAGACCCATGTCAGGCATGTGTTGATTGATGGGGGTGTTGGGCTCAATATTTGTTCTTTGAGTTTATTGAAGATACTAGGTTATTCTGAGCAAGTTATTGATACCCGAAATAAAATTACCATTAAAGCCTATGATGAGGCAAAGAGAAGTTCTAAAGGGTTCGTCGTTCTTCCTGTTAGGATTGGTCCTATTGAAAAGGACATTTTGTTCCAAATTGTTGATGTTGGTCCTCTAGCATATAATATCCTACTTGGTAGACCGTGGATCCATGACATGCAAGTGGTGCCATCCACCTACCACCAATGTGTTAAGTTCCCCTATAATGGAGTAGAAGTCTGTATACCCAGGGATAGCACATTATCTATAAATGCAATTTCAGCAGGGACTCATGTTCCTCTCAACAAGGAAGCAGAGGATTTTGATGCAGCCCTAGCACAATGCAAGAATAAGTTCAAGTCCATAGACCTTGGTATGGGGAGTATCAACTTGACTCCTTTACAAAACTGCCAGTCTCACCTAGATCCTATGGCAAACCTTCACAAGAGATGCAACCTTCATCTTCAGCCATGACTTTGTTTGGTACATTTGTAGAGTTCTCAGTGCCCATCCAGGATGAAAAAGAAGAGGAGGTCGTTAAGAACTAGATCTATAGAGAAGACAAATATATGCATAATGAGAACTTCTCTCCTTCTCCTAAGGCATATGGAAGAGGGTACACTCTTTTTAAAAGTATGGGCTAGCCAGGTCATGATCCTCTTAGTCACAAATTAGATGCTAGAGTTGAACCACTCAATCATGCTCTTTTTGGTCGCAGGTCTAAAAAAATAGTTGGCCTAGATTTCAAAAATTAGAACATGAACCATGTTCCTATCCTTGGTGAGATGGATAGTGAGGATGAAACAAAGTATATGCCCAATTTGATGAATCAACAAGACATGTGTGAAGATTGGGTTCCTTCCACTAATCTCCTTTGGGGAGATTCAGATATTCCAATTTCTCATCCAATAGTTTCAAGCCTAGAATGAGAAGAATTCATTGTTGAGGATCCTATTCAAAAACATCAATACACAAATTATGTTTAAGAAGGTGTTACCCTTGGTGACATTAGAGCTTCCACATCTAGACGTCATAAATATGCTTGGTGTAAACATCCTAGTCAAGATTCAAATATGGACTCACATGAGTATGAATGGGAATCTCTCTGATTCTTCTACAGTTAACACGAACATTGATGTTGTCCATACATATGGTTCCCAACCTGAGGTAGCTAACGATTCTAGTGTAGGACTAGTGGATTCAAATCTGCAAGTCACTTTAGTGGATGATGCTTTGCTTGGTAGGATAAATCCTAATTTGGGTACCTTAGAGGGATACTTGACAGACCCTAACTTTGCAATCACCAGAGATGATACGATTCACATCCACAACATTGAACCCATCATTAACCTATCCCTTGCCAATCCTCACCTAATTGATTGGTCTCAATGCTATCAAGAGCCTCAGCTCTTAACTTTCCAGAATGACTATGAGATAGCATGTTACCTAAATGCCCTTGAGCTCGTAGTCTCTTCCACCAGCAAACCAACTACAAGTATGACGGAACCAGATATCAAGTACCTTAGTCACAAAATGAAAAGAAAAGAAAAAAATAATAAGAGTTCTAATGGTGAAAACCACTGTGTGGTGGTGTCAGAACCTAAAAAAGTAAAAATAAAGGACATATCCAAGGGTGAAAACCTCTCTAAGGCACCTAAGGATGAGGTACTTGATCATCTCCAAAGTTACTTTCAAGATAGATCTTTAGTGCTTGTCGAGCCTACATAGCCAGTTAATTTGGGTATAGAAGAGGCTCCACAAATAGTGCATTTGGCTCAGTCTCTATCAACACGGGAAAAAGAAGCATATACCAAGTTCCTATAGAGCAAGAAGATTAATTTTGCTTGGACTTACTCAAACATGCCAGGATTGGACACTAATCTCATTATGCATCACTTTTCCATAGCTCTAGGTATAAAACCAGTTAAACAAAAATTGAGGAAAATGCATCCTCACATAGCTCTTCTCATCAAAGCAAAACTAGAAAAACTCCTCAGTGCAGGATTTATAAGAGCCATTGATTATGCCGAATGGATTTCAAATATTGTACCAGTTTCAAAACATGAAAATTCCATTCACGTCTGCACAAATTTTAGGGATCATAATAAAGCATGCCCAAAGGATGATTTTCCACTCCCAAACATAGACATGATAGTGGACATGACCGCGGGTTATGAGATCTATTCCTTGATGGATGGTTTTTCTGGGTATAATCAAATTAAAATAGCTCCTGAAGACCAAGAAAAGACTACATTCACTTGCTCATGGGGAACCTATTGCTAGAACGTTATGCCATTTGGATTAAAGAATGCAGGAGCTACTTATCAAAGGGCTATGACAACTATCTTTCATGACATGATGCATAAGAATATGGAAGATTATGCGGATGACACCTTGGAAAAATCTTTAAAAAGGGATACACACTTAGGTGATTTGGAAGTCATTCTAGATCATATGGAATAGTTTCAATTAAGATTAAATCCTAAAAAATGTGCATTTGGAGTCACCTCTAGAAAACTACTAGGGTTTATCATTTCAGCCAAAGGAATAGAGGTGGACCCAAAGAAAGTTCAAGCAATCTTGGATATGTCACCTCCCAAAAACATTAGCAAAATGAGGAGTCTTCAAGGATGCCTTCAATCTATAAGGAGGTTCATCTCACAACTGGCAGATAGAGCTCAACCCTTTAATAAGACTTTGCATAAGGGGGTTAAATGTGTCTAGAATGAGGATTGTTAGAAAAGCATGGACCAAATCAAGCAATACTTGGCCAATCCTCCAATCTTAATGCCTCCTATCCTAGGAAAACCACTCATATTGTATGTTTCAGCAACATAATCTTCCTTGGGGGCATTACTAGCTCAACTTGATGACACTGGAAAATAAAGAGCTATATACTACATCAGTCATACTCTTGTGTCATATGAGGTTAATTACACTAGTATTGAGAAATCTTGCCTTGTGGTGGTGTTTTCTTCCCAAAAGTTGTGACATTACATGCTTGCGCATACAATACACCTCATTGCAAAGATTGATCCTCTCAAATATTTTCTTGGTAAGGCTGCTCTCACAAGTGGACTTGCTAAGTGGATGATGATCTTATCAGAATTTGACATAGAGTATGCTGAGCGTAAAGCTATAAAAGGAAAAGCTATTGCAGATCAATTGGCTGATTTCCCAATTCAAGACAGCATGCCTATTCAAGTTGAATTTCCAGATGAGCACATAATGTACATGACCACAACAACATGGAAGATGTTCTTTGATGACTCTTTCATGCAAAATGGTTCAGGGGCTGGAGTGTTATTTGTTTCTCCTCATGGGTACACAATTCCTAAGTCCTACAAACTATTGTTCCCATGTACAAATAACATTGTTGAGTATGAGGCCTTGACAAATGGACTAAAAATGGCAATAGAATGGAGAAACATAGAGCTACATATCTATGGGGATTCACAATTGATTATCAACCAAGTTAATGAAGAATACCAAACAAAGGATGAAAAACTTGTACCCTACAAGAAAATGGTTGATTCATTGAGATGATATTTCACCTTTGTTACATTTCAACAAATCCCTAGAGCAGAAAATAAAGCAGCTGATGCTATGGCTACATTGGCTTCACTTCTTCAGTTGGCTTCACTTCTTAAGCTAGAACAACATGAGTCCATATTTGAATTCCTGGTGGAACAGCTACGTTATCCTATCTATGACTCCCAAGAAAGCCAAGTTGTTTGTACCCTTGTTGGCCATGAGTCATCTCACTATGGTGCCATTTACTCATATCTCTGTGATGACATTATTCCTAAAACCTTCAACCATTCTGAATGAAGAAACTTAACCTGAAATGCCTCTCACCACACCCTTATCTCTGGTGATCAGTATAGGAGGGGTTTAGATGGGACACTTCTTAGGTGTTTGGAAAAGGATGAGTCTGACCAAGCAATAGCTAAAATTCATGAGGGAATTTGTGGAGGACATTCCAATGGTCTTTCCATGGCCTGAAGGTTGCTTAGGGTTGGGTACTATTGGCCTACCATGCAGACAGATGCAGTAGCTTTTGCTAAATCATGAAAAAAGTGTCAGAAACACTGTAACCTGATACATGCTCCAGGCAAGGAGCTTATTCCTTCTATTTCTCATTGGCCATTTCAGCACTAGGCCTTTGACCTTGTTGGGAAGATTCATCCCAACTCATCAGGTGGACACAAATTTATCATTACTGCTACTGATTACTTTACAAAATGGGTAGAAGTTGTCCCACTTTCTGTTGCCTCAAGTAAGATAGTTTCTTTGCTCATTTTAAACCATATCATCTATCGGTATGGAGTGCCTTTTGAAATAATCATTGACAATGGAGTTCAATTCAAAAATAAGGACCTTAAACAACTCTACAAGAAGTTCAAGATAAAACAACATTGGTCCTCCATTTACTTCATGCAAGGAAATGGACAAGAAAAGACTTCGAATAAAACCATTCTTAAGATTCTCCATTGAACAGTTCACAAGAATGGTAGAGATTGGCATCTACAGTTAAATTTGGCCTTGTGGGCCTATAGAATGAGTATTCATACTCCAACTAGGGCTACTCCTTTTTCCCTTGCCTATGGTGCTGAAGCAGTGTTACCTTTAGAGGTGGAGATTCCTTCCCTTAGAGTTTCCCTCAAAGGTCTAGTGACAGATGAAGACTACTGCGCCATGAGGCTCCAAGAATTAGAACTTCTAGATGACAAGCATAAAGCATCATTTGATCACATGAGGGTCTACCAAAAGCGTATGTCCAAAGTATTCAACAAGAAGGTTCACCCTAGAGAATTTCAAGTGGGAGATCTTGTCTTATGAGAAAACCCTAAGAACCAACAACATAGAGAGCAAAAGGGAAAATTCAAACCTAATTGGCTTGGACCATACATCATTACTGCTACTTTTGGGATAGGTGCTTACTTGTTATCTACTGAAGAGGGAGAACAGCTCCCAGATCCTATTAATGTCTTGCACCTAAAGAAGTCTATCCATGATGCATGTTCTATCTAGGGGCATCCTTTGTACATATTTATTGATCCTAAAAAAATTCCAAAAAAATTCATATATGATGCTGAAAAAATCCTAAAAAGCATATAAAGTCCTGAAAAAATACCAAAAAATTCAAAAAAATTCAAAAAGTGCCTTGGTGAAAACTTGGAAACAGACGCCTTGGTAGCAAAAATACAAAAAAATTGAAAAAATCAAAAAATCTCCAAGTGGTGAAAACTTGGAAATAGGTGCTACTTGAGGCCTTTGCACCCTTGTTTCTTAGCATGCGTCCTCGACACTTAGCCTTTCTCCATCATGCCTTGACCTTGTTGCCTTGGTTTGGAATTGGTCTTTTTCTTTGTCTAGGGGGCATAACTGTGTTAGCTTTGGTCTCTAGGATGCGTTGGTCTTTAGAACATCTTGCAAATGGTGTTTTTCAACACCACCCCAACTATTTTTTTCAACACTACCCTAGCATCAAGTGTTTCTCAACACTTATCAGATGTCTTACCCACAGTCTAGCATGATATGATAATTTCCACTGGCAGATGCGATACTCAAAGTTTGACTCTATGACCTACACACACACACTTAAACACTCAACTTGCTGAGACTTGTTTGACTTCATTTCCTTGTGTGCTGTCTATGATGATTTCTTTGATGAGTGTTCTCTCCTAATGGTTTTTGATGATGCCAAGCTAGAAGACTGGGGGCACGAGGACATGTTTTATTTGTCTTCTACTTGTGGGTATATTTTGTTGGTCCTAACTATCATTAGCATTTATGCTTGTTCCACTTGACACTAGGATCTACAATGTATTATCCTTGATTTTTTTTGCAAGTGCATACTTATAGTCATCTTGACTTTCTTGTGTCTCGATGCGAGTATAATATTGCCATACTAAACTTAGGAAATCTCATTGCACTAGTCATCTTGACCTATATGTCTTTGATGATTAGGTGGGATTCCCACATATCTATCTAATATAGATCATATTCAGATTCACATTGTTATACTAGTATGTATTGTATAATCTTGTGATGCTACCAATAATGCTCGATGATGAATATTAGAGTCTAATGGATTTTTAACCTTGTAAGTAAACCACTTTTCATAGTAGATTGCATCTTTAGGTTCATGTTAGTTTAGTTTTGCATCTTGCATATGGAGAGAGCTCTCCTTTCATCTTTCATGGACTTCTCGGTCAACTGCACTCACCTTTCACTTTGTCTCAATCATGTCTTTCACTCCTTGTCTTTCACATCACATCATGTTCCTGTCATCATAAGGGGTTAATCTTATCATCATATCTATATCACAAAGAGATCATTTTCAAGAACATGAGTCTATATCATAAACATGAGAACTAAACATACATCTATGAGAGATATTATACATGAGCATATATGAGCATACATCATACATTTGAGCAATATAACAAGACAATAAAATTGAAACATCCATCATAAGTGGGACAAATACACAAGATGTATCACAAATCTAGTAAATCTCATATATATATGAGTGTCATGATACAAAATACAATGTGGGATCCAAAATATAGATAATGTCCAGGATATGTCTCTATGCATCTAAACACCCTAGACCTAAGTCTAACTCTCCCCATCACGTGGTGGTGGTGGAGGTGTTGTTGCTACTCTGTCTGGTACCATGTCAGATCTCCCAACCCTCTCAGAGTAGAGTGGTGCTTGTGGTGCTGTAGGTACAGCCTGTATGTATAATCCATGGTGTATCATCTTAAAATGGAAGCACTTCCATCTTGATAGGTTTAGCACCCTCTTTTAGTACATTTATCATGATAGACTTGCATTTAGGATGCATTTTGCACTTATCTTCTTCATTCTAGGTGAAATTAGGGTTAGGATCCTGAGGATTCTCCTAAATTTCCCCTTTTCCCATGGCTCTATTTTCTAGGTAGGACTTAGAAATAAGTCCTCCTGGCCTTCATCACAGTCATCATAGGATATTATGCTTATCCCTGGCATTATGTCCTATTTTGATATCATTTTTAGGTCTTTAGGCATCCTCGGGACCTCCTGTCTTGATTCTGATTGGATCTGGGCCCAGGGTCAAGTTCAAGGTTGATCCTGACTAGGTCAGGATCAAGCTTGAACCTGACTAGGTTAGGATCAAGGTCATACCTGACTAGGTCACTCCCAACCTTGATTTTTCCCCCTTCCTTCAAATCTTCACAATCCTTGATTTCTGGGCATCGGGCTTTCGGGATATTTGTTTTCCTACCTCTAGGTTGGCCATTTCAGGTTTCAGGATGGTAAATCCTCTAATTACATTTAATCTAGGTATATTTTCTAAAGGTTAGGACCTAATTGGGATTTAATTCTCCAAGGTGGCCCCTCTAGAGGATTGTGCCCTAGTTCACTATAAAAGGAGGCCTTCCTCTCTCATTTTCTCATCCATTATTCACATCTCTTCATCAAGTTTTGTGAAGACCAAGTACAACCAAGCATTCTCATGACCAAGTGTTCTAAAGGAGTCACTTTCATGAGCAAGAAGATTTCAAGCAAGCAAGGAATGGTGAAGATGTAAGATAGCAAGAGGATGATATAGAAGATCAAGCCATTGTTAACATCAAGCATCTTTGTGAACACATATTTGGAGCAAGAGAGATATTTTCCTCCTTGATCCACCATTATCAACTTTCAAGCATTCAAAGAATTAATCATGGAATAACAATTATGGATTGTGAGTTTGGTAGAAGTACTTTAGCCTTGGGGGCTTGGTATGCTTTTCTATCTCATTCAAATCTATGCATTGTTGTTTCATACACATTCATGCTAGGATTTTGATCTAGAGGATTAGATCTTGGCATTACACTTTCAATACATACACACACACATTCTATTTCAATCGGCTATTCATGGAGGTGGAGACCACCAAAATGGGGGTTTGACTAAGGCAAAACCCTATATAGCCACCCCAAAAACCCCTTTTTCAGATATCTATAGTCGATGTTTCGAGAATCAAAGGACAAATTTGAGTACCCTTTTCACCAAACTTTTGGGATCTGTGAACAAAATCAGAATCGAGCTTCAAAATAAAAATGTGGTATTTGACCTTTTATGAGGGTCAAACTCGACCTACTACCGGAAAGATGAAACTTTTCTAGGTTTTCTCTGTCTCAGCTTTTTGATCACGGATCTGGTTATAGAATCTTCCAAAACCTCACATAGACTTCAAAAAATAGGTATTTCTAAATCAATTTCACAATGAGGTATGTATCTTGACCTAATTAATTTTCAAGTATTTCCAAATTTACTTATTTTATTTGAATTCCAATTTTAATTCAAATGAATAAGTGTTGAATGTTAGGTACATTGCTAAGCTTCCATTTTTCCACTATTCACATGGTAGTAAGCAGCTCATGCTACCTCCCTCTGGATCTCTATTACGTCAGCCTGTGCTGCCCTCTCCCATTACTCTATCTTAGCTCGTAGATTTGTTAGTTGTTGATCTTACACGGCAATGGTAATCCTGAGCTACTGCATCGTCTCTAAAACCTAGATCCTAGCTCTGAGATCCTCCCCTCCCCCTGCAGGCTGATCCTCTCCTGCATCCACCCATCGGTGAACTAGTCTCACCACATCCTCCATCTCATCATTAGAAACTTGTCTTCATGACCATCTCTAGCCACTTGACCTGGATCCCTATCCTCTCTCTGCTCTCCTCTCTCCTCCCCCTCCTCTATCTCCCCCATCATCATCATCCCTATCTCTACCCTACATCTATGGGTTTTCATCTGGCACCATGAATCTAGGGAATGGCTTCCTTCGATGCTCTATCCTGTAAGCTACATCAACTCTGACATCCCCCACATTAGCTAGATAGTCTTAGGGCTCCCTACGTAGACCTGTCATCTCTTGTATTATCTGCTGGTAGTCGAGCATTGGCAACCACCCTAATCCCTCATCCTCACTACACCTGGCATATGTGGTGGCCTCCATGGATATCCACTGCTGGTGACAAAACTACATCCACACCTGAGAGATCATCAATCACTCAACAATCTCTAAATGTCAACTGACTAGTGGCCGACTATATAGCATATACCCCAGCTCCTAATCTTGATCGCTCCACAGCTCACAGGCCTTGTATGGTCTCCACTTGAAGGCTGTGAGCTCATCCAGTAGCCTCCTGTAGTATGTCACATTGCTGCTATGGGGCTATGAAATGAAACCTATATATCTATAGATATAGGGGCATCTTCACTCCCTTGGCTGCACTCATGGTCGTACTACAACAATGTGCTCCCACACCCATATCTGAGCGAGAATGGCCCCACATGCCCAAGTCCTACTCTCCCTGTACACTATCGCATGCAGCTCATGGTACATGTCTGCTAAGATAGTCAGAGCCCATGCCATCCACCTTGAATGTGCTACTAGATCTGCTACTAATCTTCCCCAACCTAGTGGAAATCCTCTCTGGCTCCTGTCAGTAATGAGGGCCTGTGCTACTATAGAACATACAATGCACGAAATCAAGAAATCTCTATCGAACTCCTCAACTAACCGATCCTAGCTAAGATGCCTGTCAATAATAGTGACATCTTGGAACAGGTCCTAGATGGCCTATCATCCCTCTGTCGAGGTCTGATCATAATATACCTACGCCAAAAAACAATCATGTCAGTTTTCATCATTTGGAAACATTATACTAAAAGATCATTTATAGACATGATCATACTCACAGGATCCCCGTGGCTAGGTACCTGCAGAATCTGATAGACGTCCTCTAGTGTAATGGAAACCTCTCTAGTCAGCAAGTGAAAGGTATTATACTCACTATGCCATCTCTCAGCCAAAGCTATCAGCAAACCATGGTTTTGCCATATATCGAGCATATGCAGCAAGTATCCAAAACCCATATCCTGCAAGTCTGCTCATCCAAGATCATCAAGATCTCGGACGCAGCGCAATCCCACTACTCTTGGTGCTCTAATGATTAGTACTTGGAAAGCCTCCTACAAGCCATAAACCCCCAAACCAGATGTCAGAACATATCATGATGGATGATTAAAATCAGTACAAGTCATAACAAACACAAAAATTATCTAGACCCATGTTATTGTTCAAATTAACACTATGTGATACTTCATATTATACTGGTGTGATACTTTTTGTTGATATTGTATCATGCAATACTTTGTTACATAGTGGTGTGATACTTTCTCCCAATGTGATAGTTTGCCCAATATCGCACAATATTTTGTCAAGCATCGTACTATGCTTTCTTGAAAGGTCATGCGATATTTTCTTAGCTTACAAAGTATCGCACGATACAATGTATAACTGGTGTGCGATACTTTAAAAGTATCACATGACATTTCACATTTGTAAAATTTGAAATATTTCAAAAATAATAAAAACATGTGTTTAAATGCGATAAATGCTCATAAATGACTCACAAAGCAAGTTTTTCTAAAAACTTACCGGGGCACCATAGTGAGGAGGCCGATTGTTCAACTGACCACGCTTGAATCGATGTGTGTGGACCAGAATCACTGCTTGCTAGGCCATAATCTCTCTCTAAGCTCTAAAAATTCTCAAATCACAATAAGACAAATGATTTTGAAAATGACCCTTTTTGCCCCTTATATAGCATTTTGACTTTTTGACCTAATTTTCAAAACACCTCAGAATTTCATGAAAATTGCACCCCTGGCTAATTTTGACATCTTGGATCCATTTGGGGGATCAAAATTGAAATCTGAGTTCATCTTGATATTCAAAATCACATTTTAAAATTTATCCTTCTTCTGCGCAGTTGGCTAACCGTTTGAGGCTTGATCCTTCGATCTTTGTTGGGGCATCTTCATTTCTTCATCCCCATCTCTTTCAACCTTCTAGTCTTTCATTCATCTTCATTCCCTTCATCTCTCTGAGGTTTGACTTCATTTTTATCCTATATCTTTCTCAATCAAACCTAGTCAAACTGGGGCATGTCTTCACTGCTTGATGGTTATCCTATCATCTTTCACCTTCGATTATGATTTCTAGTGATTTGATCAGATTTATCAATTTACTATTTCTCCTCTACCTAATTTTGATTTCGATTCCAAGGGGGCAATACCTATCAAACTTCAATCCTTGATTCAACTTATCAATCAAACCTTGCTTGAGATTCTTATCTCTTATTTGAGACTTGACAATTTCCTATTTACAGGTGTGTTGGTCTTCTCTTTTAGCTTATCTTTGTTAGCTTATGCTTATCTTTGTCATGATGTGTTCCCGTGTGTCGAACACATGTCTGGGTTGTTTTTTGATCCCAAATTGATCTCACATTTCAATTCCATTCTTTGACCACATGTGATCCCAAATCGATCTCACATTAGTCAAAGAGGGGCAAATGTATGTACCCTAAAATGGTCGCTTAGACTTTGGGCCCCCATTCAGCAATTTATCAAATCCCTAAATCAATATTTTCAAAAATCAATATTTTTCAAATTATATCAATTTCTTTGATCAAATCCTAATTCTATCATTTATTTGATTATTTTCTATGGGCTAACCATTTTATCCTAATTATTATTTATTTAAAAGGAAGTTCCTCCCCTTTTATTAAATTAAAAAGCCCCCACTTTTCCTCTTATCCTAAGTTGCACAAATAAAGCATTATTCTTATTTTATAAAAAGAAGAAAAGGCCTTTTTGTCTCACATGGACACAAAAGTCAACTCTTATTTTCTCATTGAAGGAGATTTGTGCACATGGATTACTCCTCTTTCAAGCTCCACCCTTGATTAAATATTTTGCCTCTTAATCTCCATGGTCCATTCCTTTTCAATTCCTTTAAAAGGAGAGATCTTTTCTCATTCTAGGATCCCCACTTTTGAATACTAATCTCATGTTGCAGGATTTCTTGGAGACTTTGGAGCTTCAGAGATCTTCATGCATTTAGCTTTCATTCTTGCATCATAGCTTCATGTTTATGCTTTCTAGCTTAGTTTCCTTTCAAGTTCTAGCTTAGCTCACATAGGTTAATTAGGAAGGCTTGTAATACTTTCATTTCCATAGCTTACTTTCATCTTCATTCTTAGCATAGTTGCATTACATTTCCATCTTGATTCTTGAAGATATTGGCATTCTTGCACTTGTCTCTTTGAATCTCCCATTGTGTGGTTTACTAGCAAGGTTGCATGCTTCAATAGCTCTAGATGAGAGCACTATCAAACATCCTTGTGACTCTATGCCTAGGGAGCTCTAGGTTGCTTTCTCAAGGTTTCCCATTCATGGATTCTCTTGGAAGTAATGACTTAGAGAAGTGCACAATTTGAGTGTATAATTGGGACTTTCCTAATGCATAAACAATTACATTACACAATGATAAGGTGCGCACGAGACCTGATACAAATTTAAAACAATTACAAATGTAGATTTACATGTGAAGATCCATAATTAACACTCGCCAATCCATGGAACACGTTACACAACCTAGTTAGATCCCAAAATCAATTATCCAAGTTTATACACTAGCACTATCATCAGCATGACCCAATCAGGCCACAAATCCCATAGTGTAATCCATCCTGTATTTTCTTCTATGCCTAAAGATTGCATTACACGATTCCATTTCGTAACCAACTTATGCTCAAAAATCAAAAAATAACTCTATCAAATTCCCTATATTTATCTTGTAACCAATCTTCACCAAAACAAATTTAACTCACTCAAATAATCATATTAAGCCATGCAACCTTAGACATGAGGTCTATACATCTTCAAAATGATAAAACAAAGCTTGCATACTCTAAACTATCATACAATGTGTTAGAAATAGGGAATACTGAGAGGGGGGGTGAATCAGTATTCTACAAACTTTATCTTTTGCCCAATTATGGATATAACAGATTATCTTTATACATGTATAACATAAGAAGCTAAACAACATGCATAGCAATAAAACTAAAGAACTCATAACACATTATTTGTTCTTAAGGAAACGCTGGCCAAGGGAAAACCCTGGTGGGGATGGTACCCACAAAGATCCACTAATCAAAAGTATCATGTTAATTATTTTGACCCTATTAGGAGTCTATTAAAAACATATAGTGTATCATTCCTGATTAAGGGACTATAGGCCTTGTTAGAAGCCTCAACCCTGTTAGGAGTTGGCAGTACAAAATGTGATTACCATATGAGCCCACTGCCCAAACAAGTAATGTACAATATACATTGATTACAAAAATAGGTTAAGGTACATAACCTTATACTTCTTGCATCAATATCTTGTTGTTTCTCTTTCACTATCGCTATTACATATGCATCATATATTTCGCATCATATCACTGCTTCATTACATCACATTACATCAACATATGATCATACCTTCTTACAATTATAATTACATTTATACAAATAAATTTATCATAGATTTAACATCTAGGATGTCATCCCTTTATATTGTTAAGTCATTATTTTGACAAACAAAATAATCCCTTAACTCTTTACCAATTTTGTCTTCATATTTTGTCCTATCGGCTTGACACTGCCTTCGGTAAAACTGTCATAACTTCTTCCGTACATGTCATACTAATTTGTACTCCAAGATGGGTGATCAATAGTCATCATAGAGTCTATTTTCAAGTGTGCAAGCACTTAACTTACTCCAATCAAAATCACAAACAAAAACTATGTCCAGGTTCAATGGTGAAAATATTGTCTCATACTTAAACAATTTTGCAATGCGCTCTGTCATACTAGCTCTCTGACCTGTGTGATCTTCATGTGGATCATATGTTTCCATAATGAAAACATCTATGTAATCAACTCAACCAAATTGCCAACAATCTCCCCCTTTTTCATTGGTGGCAACATATGAGAAAATTGGCTAAGTGTACAACTTCAAAATCTCAAAATTGTGGCCATAGTATAAAATATATATACTATCCTTATAACTCCTCAAAAATCTTACCTCTAATAAAGTACTCCCCCTAAGAGTATCAATCCTTATCATATACTATCAATTTTTTGCTATATATCTCTCCCCCTTTGACAACAATGACAAAATAAAGGTAGGAGGGTTACAAAACTATATCACAAAAAGATAATCAATCAAAACTGTATTGCAAAGCCGGTAGGCTTGCAACACAATCTGCAAAACCAATCTTTATAGCTTCTAACTCCTTCTCCCATGATTTCTTAATGGAATCTGCCACATTGAGTAGTGCACTCAGTCAATAAGATGCTATTTCACATGCTTGGAGGTTCTCAAAGTTAAACTTTTAAAAAGATGTCTTAGCTAAAAGACATTCTTCCAACTGCTCTTCAATAATGCTTAACTTCATAGAGGTTTTCTCTCTCGAAAGAGTGAATCTTTTCATTTTTCTATCTCTCTCCTCTTGAAAAACTCTGATTTCATCATATAACTTATGAATTTTCTTCTCAACATCAAATACCTTCACATTGGGGCTTAAAAGAAGGTTAGTTTCTTTCAGAATTTTTGCTTCCTTCAACTTCATCTTCTTATCTTCTTATGTTGTCAAGGTCTCTATTTTTGTACACTGGATGTACAAAGATTTTCCTGTTTTCAAATTCTTCCTCAAGCCCTTTATACAGATATCAAGATTTTTGATATCATTCTTGATGTTTTGGCTGATGTTCAAAAGCATTTTAGCCTCATAGGCTGCTTGTGCTTTCACTTTTGAAATATCAGATAGAGTTGTGAATTCATTGTCAAAAGTGCTCATTACCTTCTTTGCTTTCTCCAAAGGGTCAGCTTCTGCAATTTGTGTAGTTATAATGCTTTGTAACTTCTCAGTAAGTTCCTTCATGCATCCTTCAAGACTTTTCACTTTCTTGTTCTTGCCAATGATTTTGTTCGAGGATGTGATCAATTCCAACTGATCATCGTCATCTACTTCCTTTCCCAAGTGCTCAATCATAGATCCAATCTAATTCTTCTTTCCAGTCTCAATAGTAAGACTAATATCTTCTTTAGTGGGAATGGGTACTTGTTTTTCTATCACTGAGGGTTCTACAACAATGGTTTCTGTTTTCTCTTCTCCTTTTGTAGTTTCTTGCTCTTCAAAGGCAGAATTGTCAACAATGTTCTCCAGATTCTTGAATACATTATCATCAGTATCCAAGGTGATCTTTGTTCCTTCTACGTTCATGGTTTCATCTTCAATGTTAATGGTTAGAGGAGAGGGAATGTCCTCTTTTTCTGTTACACCTACTTGCTCTGCTGCAACTAATGGTTCTCCAACATTTTTTGACATAACCTTGATTATTGCTTGCTCTGTCTCTGAGTTAACTTCTTCATATATGCCTCCCATAATCTGAATGGTTCTCTTTTTGGTTCTCAAATGGGTGCTTAAGGCTTTCATGATCTGACTAAAATGAGTTTCATCCTTTACTACACAAAGCTTCCTTACAAGCTTTTCTCTAATAGTTGTGTCTTCCTCTGATGCTCTCTTCTTCCTATTCACAAGTTTATTATACAAATCATCAGGTATCTGACCCTGAATTGTATCAAACTTCTTATTAGCCAAAATCATATGCTTTACTACTGCATTCTCCAGATTAAGTCTCTCTACATAATCATAAAGATCATAGTACTTGTTCATTCTTGTAAAATCTCCATCCTCAATGATCTACTCATTAAGCTTCCCAACTTTAGGTTTCCAAGCTTTCTTCTTAATAAAAGTTCCATCATCTTTGATTTTTGCAATTTTTCTTGGAACTGGTTGCACTAATGTTTTCTGTCTCTTTCCTGATCCAGTAGCACTTTCCTTTACTCTTTTGCTAGGTCTGGAGCTAGTGGATCTAGTGGATATCTTTTCTTCTTGATCCTTCTCAATTTCTTCCACTTTCACCTTAACTTGTGATTCTTCCTGTTGTGCTGCAATTGATGATAAAGGTGGAATAGACAAAACTTCTTTTTGTCCACTCTCTCTGATTGTTGTTGCTATTTTCTTTGCTACTAAAAAATCATGCTCTGTCATCCCTATATCTTTTAGGATTTTCTTTATAGTACTCTCAACTCTTTTCTTAGACTACTTCTCTTCAAGTAAGGTCTTTACGGAGTTGAATTTCTCCTCAAAGGTTCCAAACCTATTACACTGAGTGTCCAACTTACACTTAAGTAACCTGCTAACATACTCTTCTATCTCTACCTCAGATATCTCATAGCCAAGAGGGTCTATGAACTATGTTCTAGGTTCTACTACTTCAATCTAGGTAAATTCAGTATCCACCATAAAACATATGTCATCTTTATACTTCACCACAAGAGACTTTGGGATCCTTGATCTGCTAGATACTATATCCTGAAATGTCTTGATTACCAGTACTGCACTCTCATTCACCTTTTCAATAACATGCCTTCTGTACACTAGGTTAATCCGTTCCATTGTAGTTTGGCCATCATTCTAGTCATTTCCAATGGTGTAAGGAAATCTTCTCAATAGATGAAAAAACATATAGGTGATTAAGGATGAGAACCTAAACTATGTATACTTAGTTTTCTTAATCTTTTCCAAGTTCTCAAATAGTTGAATTCTCAAAATTTCACACATATCAACTTGTACCTTGTCAACACACATTAGATAAGTTGCATGTATCATTTCAGCTACCATGTCATCCTCTCTTGAATTCGCACAAAACTTAGTGGTTAGGATCTTGCATAAGTATCTCACATCATCTTGTTTGATCTTACTAATCACAATTCCTCTACCATTATAGGATGAATTTGTGTTATCAATTACTGTTTTCCTCATGTTTTTCTCATTTAAAGGAATGGCTCCAGTTTTAGACAATCCAGCGACTTCATGAATCAAATTAGTTTTGATATCTATCACTCTATCTTCTAACCAAAACTTCCCATTATGAATTATGCTTAAGATAATCTTAGTACATTCTTCATTATCAAATTCATATTGTAATGCATACTTAATGATTTCATTGTCTTTCAAATGTTCAAATCCTTGTTTCAATGTCATATCCTGATTGTAGATCTTCTGATATTCATTTGTGAACTCACTATCATTGACAATCTCTAGTTTGCATCCAAGATAACTTCTGACATTCTTTAAGTGTAAAACTCCATCTGGTACAGATGATAAAGCTAACCTAGGATCATCTTCCAAGGGTTCTACTGGTTCCCTTTTCAACTTAGGTCTATTCTTATCTTTGACATTGTGTATTAAAGAAACATCCATGATTTCTTCTAATTCCTTCACTGATTTAAAGATCTGTCAAGTAAAATACCTTGATTTCTTGATTTTAGGGCTTGCATAGATTCGGCACAAAAATTTTCTCCAAATCCTTGCAAAATGCTTCCAATCACTGCTCTTTGATCTCCTTAACACTTGAATTGTCTTTGATGATCAAATAATACTGATCATGACCTTTTATTAATTCAATCTCACTTAGATCTGACATCGCATTCAATTCTTTTGCTGCTTCTTTCCAAAAAGTTGTTTCTGCTAACCTGCAAAACTTAAAACTTCTTGCGATCTCGCAAAACATAATATTTTTCTTTGTGCTCTTAACCATAGCATTATAACATCATAAACTACCTTGCATTAACTATGTAAGACTTAGTTCATCATATATCTACTTCTACACTAATCTAAGTTCCTATTCTACTGTAGTTTTCATAAATTAAGTACTTTGAGATGGGTCAGGTAAAGATTCATTCTTACCTTTCAATACTTCACCTTCCTAATTACCTTCAATGTTGAATATGTCTCCTTGGTCTATGCTTTTGATAAACTTCACTTCATCTAAATTACTACAGCATCCTTTATGACTATTACTTGCATCTTCATTTCTTCTTGCATGATTTCTGGGATTAGGATTAGGATGAAAAACTCTATTGTTCATTCTACAAAACTTTGTTGTATGTCCAATCTTGTTGCATATCTGACAAACAATTCCATTGTTTCCATATCTTGGTCCAGGCTGATTGATTTGTGATTTGCAGTTTCTAGCAATGTGTCCAACCTTGTTGCATCTATAACATATTACTCCATTTCTTCTGTTCATATCTTCAGTAGGTTTCTTATCTGCATTGTTAGTATTCCTAAAAATTCTACTACCATCATTATTCTCACTAAATTTAGGTTTCCTACATTCAATAGCTCTATGTCCAAAACCATGACAATTATAACAATAAGTATTAAGAGGTTTAAATTGCTTACCTGTGCAATCTCTCTTCATATGACCAATAGTATTACAAGCAAAACATCTACCTTTGAATTCTCTTTGCATACCTTTGGGTGATTCCTCCTGATCAAATGATTCTTCTTCTTTAGGTGTATCTTCAGACTTGTTAATCTCATCGGACTTCTTCTCATCTATGCTTTCAAATATTTTCAAATCTAGTTCCTTACTTTCATCATTTGCTTTAAAAGTGTTGAATCCAAGACTAGTCTTTATCATAGAATGGTTTTTGATAAGATATTTGTTCATCAATCTTCTCACTAGTTGAATATAGCTTTTCAAGTTGTTTTTTGGATTGAGTCAGTTCACCTTTCACAATCTTATTGTATTTCTCAAGTTCAGCATACTGCAAATTGACTTTCTCAAGTTTAGATGTTACTTTACTAAGTTTAGATTTTAGTCCTTCATTTTCAGTCTTAAGACTTTCATTCTCACATTTTAGATTTGCTTCATTCTTGTCATTTCCATCTTTCAAGCTAAGCTTTAGATTTTCTATCTTCAGTTCATGCTTAAGGATCTCATTTTCTTTTTCTAAATTGTCATCACAATCTTCAATAAAAACTTCGGATTCCTTTTCAAATCTCAGATCTTCCAACTTATTTTTTAGTTTCTTAATGAGGTTCTTTGCATCATCATATTTTCTTTTCAAATTATCTTTTTCAATAGTAAGCAAGTCAATATATTCAAGAGCTTCTTCAAGATTCTTCTGTAGTTGATCCATATCCATAGAGATCTTACTCAAGCTGCTAGGCTTTCCTTGAATGATTCTTTTCCGAGTAACTAAGCTCTGATACCAATTGTTAGAAATAGGGAATACTAAGAGGGGGGGTGAATCAGTATTCTACAAACTTTATCTTTTGCCCAATTATGGATATAACATATTATATTTATACATGTATAACATAAGAAGCTAAACAACATGCATAGCAATAAAACTAAAGAACTCATAACACATTATTTGTTCTTGAGGAAACCCTGGCCAAGGGAAAACCCTGGTGGGGATGGTACCCACAAAGATCCACTAATCAAAAGTATCATGTTAAGGATGTTGACCCTATTAGGAGTCTATTACAAACATATAGTGTATCAATCCTGATTAAGGGACTATAGGCCTTGTTAGAAGCCTCAACCTTGTTAGGATTTGGCAGTACAAAATGTGATTACCAGATGAGCCCACTGCCCAAACAAGTAATGTAAAATATACATTGATTACAAAAATAGGTTAAGTTACATAACCTTATACCACTTGCATCAATATCTCTTCATTGCTCTTTCACTATCGCTATTACATATGCATCATATATTTTGAATCATATCACCGCTTCATTACATCACATTACATCAACATATCATCATACCTTCTTACAATTATAATTACATTTATACAAATAACTTTATCCAAGAGTTAAAATCTAAGATGTCATCCCTTTATATTGTTAATTAATTATTTTGATAAAAAAAATAATCCCTTAACTCTTTACCAATTTTGTCTTCATATTTTGTCCTGTCGGCTTGACACTGTCTTCGGTAAAACTATCATAACTTCTTTCGTACATGTCATACTGACTTGTGCTCTAATATGGGTGATCAATAGTCATCATAGAGTCTATGTTCAAGTGTGCAAGCACTAAACTTACTCCAATAAATATCTCAAACAAAAACTATGTCCAGGTTCAATGGTGAAAATATTGTCTCATACTTAGACAATTTTGCAATGCGCTATGTCATACTAGCTCTCTGACCTGTGTGATCTTCATGTGAATCATATGTTTCCATAATGACAACATCTATGTATATATTAATAAAATTATCTTCATATAATTAGGTTTAATCATCAACAATAAGTGAAATAATAACTAAATACAACCACAATTGAGCAACTATTTAACAAAATCAATGACTAATTGAGCATCCTATGGCTCTCTAACTAAGATTTTAATGAATGAGCTCTCAGCAAGCTTGCACTAATGACAGTCCTAGTATGAGAATGATAGAGATAAAACAATATGCTAAAGCTAAAAATTATCAAGATGAATGCTAAAATTGCTCTTAAATGCCTTTCTAAACTCAAATTGCAAGAGGTTTGATGCAATTCTTAGATAGGTGGTTGATAATAATGAAGGATTTTAGCCTTCCTTTTATAGATTTTCCAATGGTAGAGAGTGTAGTTGTGTTTAATCATGGTTGAGTTGGGGTTAAGTCTTTGGTTCCACCCTTTGAAGACAAAGCAAAGTTTGTGTCCTCAAAGCTTGGCATAAGTAGACATGATGGATGGTTAAGATTCCTTTTCACTTTGAGTAAATGAGTTCAATTGGTCTTGATCCATGTGAATGCCTTTCCTCAAATCTCATTGGTTGATTGATTTTCTCTCCTTTTGGTTTGTTGAGAGTAATTGATTTTTATTAATTGATTTAATTGATTTATTTTAGCCATGTACCCCTTGAATGGGTTGAATTTAATTTAATCCAAGACTACAATTAATTGAATTAATTGTATTTTGATTTGATTGCATTTAATTAAAATGCTCTCAATTTTGATTTATCTTGAATTAGGACTTGATTTTAATTTTGATTGGCTAATTATACATTGTGATTCAATTGATTCAATTATGTCCTTGATTTACCTTGATTTAACTTGGTTTGTTGAGAGTAATTGATTTTTATTAATTGATTTAATTGATTTATTTTAGCCATGTACCCCTTGAATGGGTTGAATTTAATTTAATCCAAGACTACAATTAATTGAATTAATTGTATTTTGATTTGATTGCATTTAATTAAAATGCTCTCAATTTTGATTTATCTTGAATTAGGACTTGATTTTAATTTTGATTGGCTAATTATACATTGTGATTCAATTGATTCAATTATGTCCTTGATTTACCTTGATTTAACTTGATTTGCTTTGAATTATCATTAAATTGTCTTTGTCCATTTTTAGGTGATTACAAATGCCCCTCTTTGAGTTGACGTGCGAAGCATGTCAATTCAAAGAATACTCTGATCTGGCTTGATGATAGGTCTTGATTCATTGATGGTCGATCTTTGATGTCGTTTGATGTCTTTCGATGGTCGATCTTGATTTTCGATATGAGGTTGATGCAGATAATGATTGATATGAAACTCTCCTGATTGATGTGGTTCTGATGATTGTTCTCGATATGATGATTGATTTGCTGATCGATATGAAACTATCTTGATGATCTGATATGATGCCCCTTTCGTTTGATTACCAAAATTTTCTGATAAAAGCTTTTGATTTGATTTGATGATTAGTCTCTGATTTCCATTGTCGTTACTAATGATGTTGATCTGATTATCTAATGGTATGCCCCCTCAGAAATGAAACATATTGTTGTTTTTGATAGATAGGTTTAAATGATTGATTTATATGTTTTCATTTTTGAAAAACACTTTATGATATGCCACACTTCTTAATTTGCCCCGGTTAATGCAATAGATTAATATAGGTCAAAGTCAATTCTCACCTTAAAATTAGGTCAATTTAGCTTAAATAGGTTGAAAAACCTAGATTTACTATTCATTTTTACTTTTCTCTTCTATGATTTTGCTTTGGTTCTGTTCTACTTTTCAAGATGGTTGTGCCTATTTGAGAGCATCGATTCGAGTGATGTCAGAGATACGCGAGGCCGCCTGACTACGAACCTCCGGTAAGTGCTTTTCAAACCTTGTTATTGCACGTATTGCTCATTAGTTAACATTTATTGCATTTTTCAATTCCATCACTGCTTTGAAATAGTTAAGTCATGCTTAGACCAATTTCACTATCGCTTAGAACATTTAAGTGTTGCATCCATGGTTTTTAGTGTTGCGTATGAGTAGTTTGATGTCGCTTAACCAATTTTTGTTGTCGCCTGAGAATAGAATATTCATGCGTAGCCTTAGGGTTTAAAAACCAAATTCCATGTATTTTGACGCTTGTGAAACCCTAGCATTTTGATATCGCGTAGGAAGAATTGACTGTCGCTTAGGTCAATTCAATGTCACCTGTGAGAAATTTGTCGCCTGAGACAAAAGTAATGTTGCCTGACAAGAATTATGTGTCGCTTAAGGGAAATGTCACTTGCGATGAATAAAATCATGCCTGCAGCATTTTTCTCAAAATTTTCACTTGTACTTGACCTTTTTTGTTTTTGTTTTGAAACATTTAGTACATCAAGATGACTGATTGGAATGATATGATTAGGTCAGTTACATTTGAACTAAACAATCGATTAGGATATCAGTTAGTAATACCAATGAAGTTGATTTGTCAATCTATTATGATAGGGTGATGGTTTGATATTTTACTCTCAAGATCTAGAGAGATAAAACAAAGATTTTCCTTCCTCAAGATATAGAGTTAGGAGTTTTGATGCGATCATGATGAGAAAATGGATTTTAGAATAACTTGATCGACTTTAGATGTTCCTTGATATAATATGCTGATATAATTCTTTTGTTCTTTGCCAAACATGTTGACTTCCTTGTATTATATATCCGATCAGTTGCATCATGGGTTATTGACCTCGGGCAGACATTGACTGATGCCGAGTTTTGTGTTATAGAGCTTTGTGTTTTGAGCTTCCTTCTCGATCTTCCCTGGTTCTAGTTGAACTATGGGTTATTGACAATTGTGGTGGAGTGTTGGCACTCCAACCACAATACTTTCCATCTTCCACATGGTGAGATGATGATCACGCCTGAGGATGTGTATCATTTACTACAGATTCCCTGTCGAGGAGAGATTGTTTATTATGATTCTGTGTATGATTCTACTATCTACTGATGAGTGTTCAGGGACAATTTGATTGATGATGATATGATCACATGGCCATAGTTTGCTTATTTCCCTACATTGCCTACAGTTCTAGGCGCATTGATTGGTGGTTTACTTCTTCCTAGCCAACGAGGTTGCAGTTTTTCCGTTGGTTGGGGTAGGATTCTAGAGGATTTACTAGCACAGACTCAATGTTTTGATTGGGGTTCTTGTGTGCTAGCACAATTATATCGAGATCTCCATGAGGTAGTGTACAGAGAGAGTTCTTCTTTATCTGTCAGTGCTATTATTCTTCAATTATGGATTTGGGAGCATCTTCCTATTACCAGGCCTATTTCTGATAGGAGACGGCCACGTGGATATCCATATGCTTTTCTATATATGGGTATGGTGATTCAACATCATTTAGGTCATCTGGATTATTGGAGACATCAAATAGATGATCTTGATTAGGTTATATGGCATCTATACCTTGATTGCAATCACTAGCAGGAGGATGATGATGAGTTGCCATATATGGTTGCTCCTTGTTGGATGATTGGCCAATCTGATACTATTATTGAGCAGTTTTGTTTTGGTCAAGTTTCTAGACAGTATGGTAGGATACAGGATATGCCTCTGGTAAATGTGTTATATGCACAAGTACAGATTGAGAGATCTTTATGGGGCCCTTGTATTGATTATCAATTTGTCGTGACTCAGATTGCTAGTATGCCTTTCTGGAGATGGGAGATGTTGACAGGTATGTCTAATGCAGGGATGTCCCATGAGTATCAAGACTGGTGGTCTCGAAATAGGTTTATTCATTTCATAGATCCAGTGGAGCCTATTCCAGCTCAACGTGGTGGTGGTGGTGGTGGTGGTGATGGGCATGGTGGTGGTAGACATCAGAGGCATCGAGGATGTAGAGATCCTCCAATTGTTGCAAGTAGAGGATGGGTGAGGGATGGACATGGTCAAGATAGAGCCAGAGATAGACAGGTTGATGCAATCTAGGTAGTTCATCCTAGAGTAGTAGTTAGATAGGATAGAGTTCATTGACATTAAAGAGCTCAGAGATAGGCTCATGTTGAGGCTGCTAGACAGGTTCCTAGGGGTTTAAATCCTTTGGTGCAGTTATAGAGAGTTGCCTTGGCATAGCAGGATGATGGTGTTCAACAGGTTCAGGCCCATCAGGTTCCAGCATAGCAGATGCCTCCACCAGTTTAGCAGCCACAGGATCATGGATAGGATTCACAGGATGCTCCCACTATTGGTTCTTTAGCCCAAGATATGCAGTCTATGAGGACAGATATGTCCACTATTGTTGTGTGTTTAGATCAGGTTGTTGCCTTGATGCAGCAGTTTATTTCAGCAGTGGTTGTTCAGAGACCAAGTGGAGTGAGCACTTCATAAGCTCCTCCTCCATAGGATGATAGAGATCTAAGTGGTTTTGGTGTTGTGGGATCGTGATTGATTATTGACAGATTCATTTATCATTGATGTCCTCTGTTGCACATTTCATGTTATTTGATTGGTCAAAACCTTTGATGTACCACTTTCATGATATTGTATCTGGATATACTTTGATGTACTGGATCCTTTGAGAAACATTCTTTTGATGATATATGATGATCTATTCCTTCATCTTTATTGATGAGTTGATTTATGAGATTATCTTTATATGTAGCTATATGATGTTTATGATGCATTTACTTTTGATTATATGCAATGGATGCAATGTATCTTATTTTTATGATATAGATAGATGGATGCATTGATGTATGAATATTATGAGATGTTTTCTATTTTTCAATGTATGGATGCAAATTGTTTTATGGTCATATGGATATGGATGATCCTATGTTTTTGTATTTTCAAATGTATGCCATTCTATCCATAACTACATGTATGCAAATGATGTATGAGTAATGATTCTTTTTCTATTTTCTATCTATTTATGTATAATGACTAATGATTAATGTTGTGCATGAATGCAAAAGATAATCTCATTTTTGTTGTTTTGAATCTAGAATCATGATGTTTGAATTGAACCCCCCCATTTCATTTTTCCCCTTGCAATTTAAGCTAAGAAAAGCAAAACAAATATATACAATGCACTTAATCTAACATGTATGCAGCTAACTGTCATTATTCAAGATTTAGAGCTTATAATCATCATTGAGCATTTTTGGAATCCCATTTTTTAGTACAACCATCACTAGTTCAACTATGATGATATGAATACTTTTGCCTTTTTCTTTGCTTTCCCATCGGTCTCTTTGGTATGACTATCACTAATTGAAGCCAATCATGAGAGTGCGAATACCAATTTTGTCAGATTCTATGTTGCAAGTGGATGTTGGTATTATGATATTGAAGATCAAAATAACCAAGGTATCTGTTTGCATAAACAAGCAGAAATCTCTATTTTATCCTATGTACAAGTCCTCGATGATTCTTTGATGATCACATCCTTAGACAAATAATATATGGTTTAAAACTTTGATTTTAAGACAAGCATTTAGAAATCAAGAAAAAAAATATCATCCTTTCATCATAGCTTGTCTAGTCTAAAACTTTCATCGATTCGCTAGAAAGGAATGATTTCATCAATTGAGCCAACACTTAGAAAAAAATTTGCCATGTTTTTCAAATCCATAGTTCAAGTGTAGTTCCATCCATTTCATACTTTTAATCCTGATAAAGGGTAAGGTCATTTAAGTTCTTGGATCAAATTTTCATTTTAGGCTCACATTGGATTGGGACGTAGATTTGATTAAGTGTTCCTCTTTTGAGTGTGATGAATTGATTCTTTGATTGAATAAAGCTTGTTGATGAATCCTTGCTCCTTGAGAGTAGATTGCCCCTAGTTTGATATTGATTTTATTTATGGGACTTAGGATAATTTTTTGATTAGGTGACCAAAATCTTAAGGTACTTGCAAATGTAACTGTGGGGTTTTATTATGCAATATATACAAATGTTGGCGAATGCAATATTGACAAGGTGACCTTCTAGGTATGCAACTAACTTGGACTTTCAATGGTGCCTGTTTACTAGGTTTTTACCGATTGAATGGATCAAGCTCTTTTTTCTATTTTTAAAGCTTTTTCTCTTTTTTTGCTACCAAGGTGCCTATTTGCTAGGTTTTCACCAAGGCACTTTTTCTTTTTCTGATTTTTTTGTATTTTTCTCTCTTTCAATTTTTTTTTTTCATATTATCAAGGTGCCTATTTGCTAGGTTTTCACCAGGACAACATCTTTTTGAGGATCATATTTGAATGTTTTTCCTTTCTTCATGCTCAATTTTCTATTATTTTTGATCTTTTGTGCTTTTTCAAATGTTTTTGATATTTTAAGCTTTTCCAATGTTTTTGGTATTTTCAAGATCTCTTTTGAACTATGTACAATAAATATGATGCTCTCCATCTGATACTCTTTATACTCTTTCATCTACCTCATGTATAGAACCTCTTGAGATGTATGATATATATAGGTTCTTGTAGCTCTTCACCATCACAATCTGATAACTTGTATGTGTCAGTCCCAAAATCTTCAACAATGAGAAATGGTCCTAACCAGTTTGCTTCCCACTTTCCTTTTTTCTCTCTTTCTACTTGATTCTTGGGATTTTTGCGCAACACTAGGTCACCTATTTGAAATGTCCTTGGCTTGATGTGTTTATTGTAAGATCTTGACATTGTATTCTAGTACACCTTTAAGTGATCAAAGGATTCTTTCTATTTTTCATCCAAGAGTTCTAGTTCTTGTAGCCTATCAACCCTATAGTCTTCCTCATTTATCAATCCATGCATAGATATCCTCAAGGATGGAAGTTCTACCTCCAAAGGCAAAACTGCTTATGTTCCAAAGACTAAGGAGAAGGGTGTAGCCCTTGTTGGCGTCCTTATGCTTATTCTATAAGCCCACAAGGTTGGGTTTATCTTGATATGCCAATCTCTACCAGAATTATCCACTGTTCTCTTCAAGATTTTCAATATGTTTTTGTTTGTTGCTTCGGCTTGTCCATTACCTTGAGGGTAATAGATTGAAGATGAATGATGTATCATGTGAAATTTGGTGCACAATTCCATTATGTCTTTGTTCTTGAAATGCCTTGCATTATCCATTATGATGGCATAAGGTATGCCATATCTACAAATTATATGACTTAGGATAAACAAGGATATCTATTTGCCTGTTGAAGTTGATAGGGGTATAGCTTCCACCCACGTAGTAAATTATTATGTGGTTGTTATGATGAATTTATGCCCATTCAAAGATGGTGGATGAATCATTCCTATTAGATCTAGACCCCACTGATAGAATGGCCAAGGTGTTGTCATTGGATGAAGTTCTTGCGCTGGCACATGTATCAATTTTTTGTGGAATTGACACTTACAAGTTTTTGCAAAGTTACAAGAATCTTTTTCCATGGTAGGCCAAAAATATCCTATCCTAAGAAATTTCTTAGCTAAAGATAATCCATTTGAGTGTGATCCACAAATTCCTTCATGAATTTCTCGTAAGGCTAAGTTTGATTCTGCCTCTTCTAAACACCTAAGGAGCATTCCATCAAGACTTTTCTAATACAATGTTTCAGAAATTATAGTATATTTGGTAGCTTGTCTAATGAAGCTTTTCTTTTGGTTTCTAATTTGATTGATAGGAAGGATTTGGTCTTTCAAATAGGTGTAAATTGGTCCATACCAAGGTGATTCAATTTTAGTAAGTAGGCAAATGGTATAAGGATGGGTTGGGTCATATGCGGGTTGAGTTGCTTCTTCTACTAAGAACTCGTATCTAGCACTCTGATCAGGCATCTGCAAAAGTGATGATAAGGTTGCCATGGTGTCTATTGCTTTGTTCTTTTCTCTCGGCACTTGTTCAAATGTGATGATTATGAAATACTTATTGAAATTATCCACCATGGTTTTTTAAGGTACTAATTTGTCATCTTTTGTCTGATATTCTTCATTGACTTGATTTATGACTAATTGTGAATCTCCATATACCTTTAATTCTATCACTTTCCACTCTAATGCCAACTTGATTCCAATAACCAAGGCTTCATATTTTGCTATATTATTTGTACATGGAAATAGAAATTTGTATGACTTAGGGATAGTGGATCCTTGAGGTGTGATTAGAAGTATGCTTGCTCCTGACCCATGGTGAGTGTAGGAACCATAAAAATAAAGCTGCCATGTTTTTGCCTCAACATTCACAATCTCTGCATCTCACAATTCAACTTGTATAGGATGATCATCATGAAGTGGTGCTTATGCTAATTGGTCTGCAATGACTTTCCCTTTAATTACTTTTCTGTCAACATATTCTATATCAAATTCACTTAGTATCATCACCCACTTTGCTAATCTTCCATTTAATGTTGTTTTGCTTAGTAGATACTTCAAAATGTCAATTTTGGCAATGAGCCTTATCTTGTGCGCTAGCATATAATGGCATAATTTTTGGGAAGCAAAAACTATAGCCAAGCATGCCCTTTCCATGAAGGTATAGTTCAGCTCATATTTGACTAAGGTTCTACTAATGTAGTAGATTCCTTTCTCTTTTCCATTTTCATCCTCTTGTGCTAGAAGTGCCCCCAATGAATTCTTTGTTGTTGAAATGTACAAGATTAAGGGCTTGCCTCTGATAGGTGGCATCAATATTGGTGGATTCATGAGGTATATCTTGAGTAGATTGAAAGCTTCTTCAAAATTTTCATCCCACTTGAAGATTGTGTGTTTATGCAAAAGTTGGGTGAAATTATGGCATTTTTCTACCAATTGAGAGATGAATCTCCTAATAGATTGTATCCTTCCTTGTAAAGATCTCATTTGACTAATGGTTTTAGGTGCTTCCATTTCCATTATGGCCTTCACCTTAGTGGGATCAACCTCTATTCCTTTTGTAGATACAATGTAACCTAATTTTGCCAGATTTGACTCCAAAAGCACATTTCTTGGGGTTAAGTCTTACTTTGAACTCCTCTAACCTTTCAAAAAAAATTGCCAAGATAGGTAGATGTTCTTTTCTTGAATGTGACTTAGCTAGTATTTCATCCACATAATCCTCCATGAACTTATGCATCATATCATGGAATATTGTAGTCATTGCTCTTTGATAGGTTGCTCTGGCATTTTTCAAGCCAAAAGGCATGACATTCCAACAAAATGTACCCCATGCACATGTAAAGGTAGTTTTATCTTGGTCTTCAGGTGCTATCTTGATTTGATTATAGCCACTAAATCCATCCATGAGTGAAAACATGGAGTGTCCCACTGTTAGGTCTACAATGGCATCAATGCTCGGAAGTGGGAAATCATCTTTAGGACATGCCAAGTTTAAGTCCCTAAAATCCATGCATATTCTGATGGACTTATCCGCTTTTGATACTGGCACTATATTGGAGATCCATTGTGCATAATTAATGGCTCTTATAAACCCCACCTTTAATAGCTTCTCTAACTCCACTTTGACAAGTAGGGCTATATGAGGGTGCATTTTCCTTAGTTCTTTCTTGACAGGTTTGGCTCCTTCCTTTATATTGAGATGATGCATTATCAAATTTGGGTCTAACCCCAGCATATCATCATAAGACCATGTGAAGTTAACTTGCTTTTCCTTAAAGAACTTGATGAACTCTGTTCTTTCTTCGCTTGATAGGGATGATGCTAAGTGGATGATCTTTAGCTCTATTTCTGATCCAATGTTTATCTTTTATGTTGGCTCGATTAGAATTAGAGACCTTTCTTCATAGTGATCTGGTAGAACATCCAAACTCCCTTCTATAGGTGCCTCAGTTGGGTTTTCACCTTTAGAAACATCCTTTATTTCTTTTTTTCTTTCTTTTGGATCTAATGTTGCCACAAAGTGGTTTTCAACACTCAATTCTTTTCCTTTTCTATTTTTTTTATCTTTTCATTTTTTCTCAGATTAAGAGTTTGGATGCCCCCTTTGATCATTTCTTCTTGATATTCCTTGGTAGAAGAAGGTTCAACCATGTTGAGGTATTGGGACAACGTGTTGTCGTTCAAGATAGTTGGCAAGGTATCGAGTTCAATGGTATTCCATTCAATTAGGTCCAGCCGAATGAGAGTTAAAGGGTCAACACTTGGGTTTGTCTCAATTGGGTTTAAAGTGTATATCTCATTATTGGAGGGTTCATACATTGTATCTTGAAGATCTTAGACATGGACTTCCTCTAAATTCTCTAAAGAAGAAGGATCAAAATCCTCCTCACTAGACTCCACTATGGTTTTTGTTGGATAAAACTCATGTGGATTAAACCTAGCATTTGATTCTTCCATAGTAGGTCTCCATGAAGGAACATATGGTTCACCTACCCATTGATTTATTTTGATTTCTATGCTTGACACATCATTTGGACCCTTTTGACTAGAACTAGATGCTTGATTTGAAGTTGATTCCGCCATTAGTCCTTTATTTTTGGTAGAAGCATAGGTATGAATGACATCGATACCCTTGTCTTTGCATGACTCATCTGATAGGGTCTCCCATTCCCATTCATTAGAATCCTCATCACTATGAGATTCTAATTATAGTATTTGGTCATATAATTTGGGATAATGTTTTTGTGTATATCCTTCTTCAAGATATCCTAAACATGTTTTCTCCTTGGAATCTCGCCATGTGGATTCTAGGGGTTCAATTAGCCCTTCATTTCTTGTGCCTAAAGGTCCTTGACCTTTGTACCCCATCTTTTGCATGATTGCAAACCCTTTACCATATTGATGAGGAGGGATAGTTATATTTTGAATGTGCTTGACATGGGCACTTGATTCTTCATCCTTGTATAACCAATTCAGAATTTCATTATCCTCTTCACTCATGGCGGATGATGTACTTGCCCTTAAAAAGTTTTCATTATATTTATGAGGTAGACTTGGAGGTTTTCCAAAGGACTTTAGTGATAAGGGTAGGTCCATCATGGACAAGGAGTATTCACCTACTCCTTGTTGTTTAATTTTGCATTTCTTATCAAAGTTTTCCATCATTTTATCCATCTTTTGATAATGGGCTTATTTAGTATATCTTTGGATAGCTTTGATAGAGTCTTCTTTTTCTTCTTCTATAATATCATCCTCATTAACCTTCTCTTTTCCTTTAGTCGATGTAGTTTGGTTAATGAGTTTTGGAGTTTCTTTAACAACAACTTCTTCTTCCATCTTTTCTTTTCCTTTCAGCAAAGGGATGTCTTTAGAACTTTGGCCTTGTTCCAATTTATTGGGTATAGACCCTTCAGCATTGTTTGGAACCAATGAGTCATTTATATGCTTGACGTAATTACAATATTGGAAGGGATTGAGGTCTCCACTTACCATTATTTCTTGCCCTTGATATGGGAATTTTAGGCATTGATGATAAGTTGAAGGAACAGCCTGCATTTCGTGGATCCATGGCCTTCCTAACAAAATATTATAAGTCAATTTTAGGTCCAATACTTGGCATATCATCTCTTTTTGCATAGGACCAACTCTTATGGGCAAGACTATGACTCATCTTGACGCTCTTTCTTCATCATCATAGGCTTTTATGGTTATCTTTTTATTTGGGTCAATAGCCTCCTCAGAAAATCCTAAGGCTTTTACCAAGCTAAGGGTACAAATATTTAGGCCAACACCTCCATCTATAAGGACTCTTTTCACCCTATGCTTGTGGATCAACACTTCTATGTGTAAGGGCAGATTTTGGGGATGATTAAGAGACATATCATCTTGTTCAGAGAATGATAGGCAATGAGGTGCAATTAAATGCCCCACCATGTTTTGGAACTTGTCTACCTCCAAATTTAGAGGCACATTTGTTTCCAACAAGGATTTTTCCAAGATATCCTTATGGATTGGTGATAGTTTGAGCAGCTCAAGAATAGAGATTTGAGCGGGAGTTCTTTGCAATTGGTCAACCAAGTTATATTGTTTTGATGATCATGTGGAAGCTTGGTTTGACAACACAATTTTTGGAGCATTATTAGGTATAACAATTTTTTAGGCTTGCCCTCTAGTGACCACATTTGCTGATGCTTCTCTTGATTTTCCTTTTATTATAACAACATTTATGCTTTGATCTTCTTCACTTAGGGTATTTATTGTGTTATCATAAGTGTGGGAAAAGTTCACTTTATCATTACCCTTTTTATGATTTTGATTCGATGACTCACCCTTTGCATCATTCAAAAAGGGATTCTTGTAAGCCGTGTGATCCCCATTGTTTTGAGGTCCTTCAATTTTGATGGTGTTATTATCAATTAAATCTTGCACTAAGTGCTTCAATTTCATGCACTCATTGGTTGGATGACCTCTTTTTCAATGGTATTCACAATGATGAGATGCATTCCACCAATGAGGTTTGACTTCGGGTTCATAACTTGATATGTCGGGTAACGTGATAACTTGATTGGCCAACAAGGTTCTTAGTACATTCTCCAAAGGTTCACCCAAGTAGGTGAATTTCATTTTATTATAGTTGGAGTTTGATTTTGACTTATCCCAAGTCTTATTGTTGGAAGTGTTGGAATTGTTGTTATAATTGTTGGAATTATATGGAGCTTTACTTGCTTGATTAACATTGTTTGAAGAATTCACTCCATAGGGTAGAATAAAAGGGGTAGACTTCAAGTTGTGTAACTCCACAACCCCATCATTCACAATATTTTTATTGTTATTTTTATTCCATGATTTTGATTTCTCGTTGTGATTGTTGGACCCTTGATTATTAAAATATTTAGGAACATAATTATTGTTATTGTTGTTGTTGTTGTTGTTATTGGATTTATTGTCTTTAAATAATTTAATCTCACCTCTTTTGACCAAAACATCTTCAATCTTAACTCCATTTTCAATAATTTTTTCAAATGTTGGAGGACATTGAAGTTGTAATCAATAGTTCATTTCTGCAGTCAAGTTATTGGTGAAGATCTCCATCTTCTCTTTCTCTGGGATACTTCGTGGGTACCTTGCAAAAATGGTCCTCCACCTTTGTAGGAATCCTAAGAAGGACTCCCCATCTTTTTGTTTGGTATCGCATAGCTTGAGCATAGTAATTTCATGCTCAATGTTGTAAGAGTAATGGGTTATGAACTTGGAGGCTAACTCCTCAAAAGACTTTATCCCGAGGGTTAGTTTTGAAAACCACTCCATTGCGGGACCTCCTAAGCTTCTAGGAAAGAGTCTCATTAGATAAGTATCATTGTGCATGAATTATATGCTTAGGGTGAAAAACTCCCTTAAATGGTCCTATGGGTCTGTTTTACCCATGTATTTATCGTATTTGGGAAAGATGGTATTGAAAGGAAAAGATACCATTGCTAAACTTTTGTCGAAAGGAAAAGGACACAAAGCTTCTATGGAAAAGGCCTTAGGTTCAACTGCCTTCTTCATGGTATCAATTTTTTCTTGAAAGGCCTTAATCTACCTAGTCATAACATTCATAGGATCATCTTGGTGTTGGTCTTTCTTAAGTTGGTCAATATCAAAGTCATAGGGCAGCTTTACCCCCTTTTGTGCTAGGTTTAGGAAGAAGTTCTCCCTATCTTTGTCTATTAATTTCTCCATAACCTCTAGGAAATCATTGTCTTGGGAAGCTTTCTCAACCCTTTCCTCAAGTGTCTCCTTAGGATTAAAGTTGGCATTGTTGATATTGTGATAGGCTGAATTCATATCACCCATCTCTTCAAGTCTTGGTTCAAATAGGTTCGTGAAAATTTCTTCTTGATTACAATCTTTGAACACACTTTGGTACTCCACTTCTTGCCTTAGGTTTTCAAAGATAGTGCTATCTCCTGGTAATGATCCCCTATATGTTTGTGACCACGTGGAAACTGGCATCCAACAAGGGTTTGTTTTGGAATAATCCTTGATATGAGAGTTGTTGATTTTATTATTGAGGAGATTTAAAAATATAAGATGATTTTCAATGGATATCTCTCACTTGTTTATGTATTTCAAACACAACAGCCACACATTCACTTGTCTCTTTTACCCACTTAAACACAAAATGTTTGATTTGTAGAACGTTGTCATGGGTTTTTCACAAGAATGCACTTCAAGCACCTACCTAGCACAAGATTTGGTTCGTAAACATGGCTCTACAAGGTGGACTTTGCTACTTTATCAAGGTTTTAGTATATATTCCATTCAAATAGACTTCAATATCTCATCCTCCAAGTATGTTAGGAGGCTTCCCACACGCACCTAATGATTTTGCACAATCCATGAGGACTACTAGAGGAAGGTTGAAAAATTAAAATTCATTTTGCATGCACCCCATTAAGGATACATGCATTTTGTTTTATAGTGGGTTGGATTCCCGCGGTAAAAGCAAGCGTATCCCACTTTGGGCTATCCTTCTCACCGGCCTTGTTAAGGCAAACTTGGGAGGTGAGCCCACTAAAGTTCTAGCATGTTCATTTTGAAAGCAAGGAAAATGGAATTAAGGTTAAGCTTTTGGGAATTTGGTTCACCAAGAAGGTGAAGAGCATATCCCTAACTTTCCCTTTAGTTCCCAAACACTATTAACAAGGTTCAATTGATTTCACCCATTAACTATAGGGAATTGAGTATTTCTACTCTCTTCCACAAACAAGGGGCTTTGATTTATGTGTTTGATTCTTTGATCCCTCTTAATTACTAGATTTTAAATGCACCAAATGCCACAAGATAAGAGAAAAATTGACTAGTTTAGGCTTACCTCCTTTGTAGCTAACCAAAGTTAGGGGCATTTTTAAGTGATTTCATTATTTTCATCTCACCTTGGCAATAGCTCCTTCCAAGTGTGTTTGTCCTCCAGGAAGTTAGTCAACACTAACAATCACAATGAGGGGAAACCAAAATCGAATTTGACAAAACAAAGATTTATGTAATGAATTTTAAGTACCTTATTTGTAAATTTTCAAACAAAAATTTGAACTAAGGACTAAAGATCCAATTAAGAGAGACAAGTTTCTTTTTGTAAGCTTCAATCACAGCAAGGTATTTCGGATATACTTGATTGTCCTCCTCTTGTGTTGACTCAAGAACGGCCTTGATATGTGCTAGGTTCTCCCTTTTGATCTTCTTAGCTAGTGCCTTCCCTTCTTGATTAAACCTGCTTCTGGTTTCTAAACTTTTTGGTGCCTATTCATTTACAGTCAAAATGTACAAACAAAGAGTTAAATAAAAGAATTTATCAATCTGAAAAAAAATTATGATAGAAAACCAAAAGCGACATTGTCCAACAAATACACGATATTAAATTGTTTGCAGGCATAACTTTACTATTAGCAGGCGACACTTAAAAGTGTAACAAGCCACACAGAAAGTTAAACAAGCATAAGCAAATTACTGTTAAGTGCAAAGAAACTTTAAAATTGCATAAAACTGATTAAGTCAAAGTGACACTTTAAGACAAGTAGGTGTAAGAAAGATGATACTAGGCGTGACTTGTTCTGTGAAGTGCTTCACAAAGTTTGGTCAGAAGCGACAACGGATTATCAACAGGTGACACTTCTCAACTCGCAAGCGTGACTTCTTCAGGCAAAGGTAATATATCATTATCGCATAGGCGTGATTGTTTCGATTACAGGTGACAATAAAGAATTTAAGACATAATAGAAAGTATCAACTAGGTGCAAATGTTCAGCAAATAAGCATTGACACAAAGCTTGTAGGCGTCATCCAAGTGATTGCAAGCGTGACTGAATTGACTGTAGGTGTGATTTGACATGTTTCCTACAAAAATTCCATGGAAAATAGCAAATACAAGCATACAAAAGATGATCCAAATGATAGAATTGATAAAATGAAGCTTATTGCCCCACGGTGGGTGCCATTTTGTATACTAATAAAAGTATCTTCATAGAATTAGGGTTAATCATCAACAATAAGTGAAATAATAACTAAATAAAACCATAATTGAGCAACTATTTAACAAAATCAATGACTAATTGAGTATCCTATGGCTCTCTAACTAAGATGTTAATGAATGATCTCTCACTAATGACAATCCTAGTATGAGAATGATAGAGATAAAACAATATGCTAAAGCTAACAATTATCAAGATGAATGCTAAAATTTCTCTTAAATGCCTTTCTAAACTCAAATTGCAAGAGGTTTGATGCAATTCTTAGATAGGTGGTTGATAATAATGAAGGATTTTAGCCTTCCTTTTATAGATTTTCCAATAGTAGGGGGTTGTAGTTGTGTTTAATCATGGTTGAGTTGGGGTTAAGTCTTTAGTTCCACCCTTTGAAGACAAAGCAAAGTTTGTGTCCTCAAAGCTTGGGACAAGTAGACAAGATGGATGGTTAAGATTCCTTTTCACTTTGAGAGAATGAGATTCAATTTGGCTTGATCCGTGTGAATGCCTTTCCTCAAATCTCATTGGTTGATTGATTATCTCTCCTTTTGGTTTGTTGAGAGTAATTGATTTTTATTAATTGATTTATTTTAGCCATGTACCCCTTGAATGGGTTGAATTTAATTTAATCCAAGACTATACAATTAATTGAATTAATTGTATTTTGATTTGATTGCATTTAATTAGAATGCTCTCAATTTTGATTTATCTTGAATTAGGACTTGATTTTAATTTTGACTGGCTAATTATACATTGTGATTCAATTGATCCAATTATGCCCTTGATTTACCTTGATTTAACTTTATTTTCTTTGAATTATCATTAAATTGTCTTTGTCCATTTTTAGGTGATTACACTATGTAATCAACTCAGCCAAATTGCCAACACAATGTTCTTACATTTCTGTCCAACTGCCACATAGCAACTAGTAACATAATCTGTTTGATATAACCAACTCAAAAGTGAAGTATATGTCATATGTTGACATAAATGAAAAAACTTGAACAGTAACAACAACAAAAATTCCAACTAATATCTAACAATATCAAATATGGGCTCATTATCCCAAGTACTTGTTTCCATTGGCGACATGTCTTAGGAGAATGGGGCCCAAATTTGGCCCTAAGGCCCATGTCTGGGTCTTGGGGGTGAATTTGGTTCCATGATCAACCTACTTAATTATTACCCCCCAAATCAATGGATTGAGTATATAAACCTCATATATCTCCTTAATTTGGTATCAATTATTAAGTGCAAGAATTCACTTTCAAGTTTTAAGCATTCATGATCAAGCAAGCAATCAAAGTTCAAGACCTCTTCTACAATTGAGAATTCAAGTATTCAATCCTTCAAATCATTCTTCTCTTTCTTAATCAAGGATTATTGAAAAACTATAACATCCATCATTCAATCCATTTCTTCCATGATTTTCTTTTAGATCAAGCCATTTCATCAACATTTGTGATCACATCCAAAGAAGCATTGCGCCATCAAGGAATAAGATGATTTACAACTTAGATCTAGTCTTTATTTCATGTTTCCTTATAAATTTTCCTTTAATTTTCAATTTTTATTCCTAATAAGGGTTTGACTAAGGAATACCCCTTTAGCCAACCTTTTTCCCTATTTTTCTATAATAGGTTACAGAGCTACCAAAACTTTTCTGGGAAAATCAAGAGGAGTTAGATAATCTATGAAAAATGCAGATGAAAACATATAGTACATGTTAAAATTCCCATCATGTCCTAAGTAAATGTATCCATTATTGTCATGTACCCTACATTTTGATCCCAAATTTGGCAAGACGCAAAATTGCAGTCTCCAAGTCTTATATTTGCAGTTACAGGTCATTCTAAGACTCCAACAGTTGATAATTTGAGTCTGAAAACTCACTTCTCCTATTTCAATTTTAGGTGCATTCAAATTCTTCTCCATTCCCTTTTTCATTAGTTTTATCAGGAGGATTAGATCATATCTTCTCTTATTTAGTCTTTTGCATATCCTTACCATTCCTCTCCTTTTCAATTCTAAGCAACAAAAGGAATAAAACCCCTTCATGTGCGGATATAGAATTGACATATTTATCAACAAGTAGTGTTAATCATATTTTTCTTGAGGTGGTTTTGTATTCCAATGTGCCATATGAATTAGGAAAATCAATCATTTTATGCAATCCTCATTTTCCATTGTACATTTTTGTGAACCTGATTCTTCTTACATACTTTTGATTTTGGTGGTTAGATCCTTCTTGCATGAAATTTCCACTTTGATTTGGTGTCTATATTTCCTTTGTATACATTTCATTAATGAATATTTACATCATACCTTCGCTACATTGTATGCATTTAGATATTCTTTGCATGCATTACATTGATTGTATTTTAAGCCATTTAGATCTAATTTAGATACATGCATTTGAATTTCTCTCATAGATCCATTGCATTCTTGCATTTCATTTTTCATATTTTCATATTTTAAAATAATAAAAAATATATATATTTAATTCCATGCAATATTGTATTTATTTTCACTTGCATTCTATGAATGGGGTTGTTATCATCATTTACTAGTTCAATTTAAAGTTTCTTTCAATAATTTCAAGATGTATCATCTCATTCATATGATGATAGTTTACTTCTTAATTTCATCTGTAATCATAATATTCCCTCCCCCAAAATTTATCCCACTCATGAGAACATTTTAGTACAAGAAGATATTATTATCATTTCTTAAAATAATCTCCCTCCTAAGGATGAGAACTTGAAGGATAATGTTGATCCTTCTAAAATGTATCTCACTCATGAAGACATCTTGGTGCAAGAGAAGGATATTGATACCCTGCTTTCCTTACAATTCCTTCCTTGTTATGGATGAAGCTTTAGAGAGTCATGATTATTCCTCTCCTAAAGTGTACCTTATCCATAGAGATGTTCCTGCCCCTGACGATTCTCCTATTTAGGATGAATCATTGGACAATGAAATTGATTATTCTCTTCCTCATGAAGTAGCCTTGATATTAAAATAAGATGATATTATGGTTGAAATTTCTTCTACTCCCTCTAGAGATAAAAAATTCATGCATGATATTGATCCTTTTCCTAAGATTTACCCCATTTATGAGGATATTTTGAAGCAAGAGGTGGACATTATAAATACCTTTCTTAATATCACCTCACCTTCATTTGACATCCCTTTTAGAGATGGGGCATTGATGGAATTTCCCGATCCCTATTCTAAAGATTATCCTACTCATGAGGATACCTTGGAAGAATATGATATTACCATGACTACATTCCTTTATTCTCTCCCTTCTAGTGATAAACTCATGAGAAATCAAGAGCTCGATCAAGTCAATGTTTTCAATGTTTTGGGTAGTGAAAACTCCAAGGTTGTTGTCCATCTTCATCAAGATGCCCCTCAACCTAAAAAAAACCAATCATTGTGGTGAAAGGTGCTCAAAAACCTAACTATCATGTGGTTTATCACACTTATAACAAAAGAACTAACAAAATACCTACAAGTTCAGACATTCCTCCTTTACCTACTTCTCAACTAGTGCTTCCTCCTGCACCCCATTTCCCTTAAACTCTTGGAAAGGAGTGTGATTTATTACAACAATTTTGTGCTACTCCTGCCAAGATATCTCTTTGGGAGATTCTTCAAATTTCACCTATATATCACGAACTGTTACCACAAGCCTTGAGAAATATGATTGTCCCACCTCCTAGGTAAGACAATATAACTTCCACTTTTGGAATGCATGAATGCGACCAATAACAAAGATCAAATTGTGTTTTCTCAAGACGAGTTGCATCCTAAAGAAATTCAAGATCAATGTGATTCTCTTATGGTTTTTTTCCTTCTCAATGATAATCTTATTTTAATAAATTTGACTAATAATGGTTCTAGTCTTAATGTTTGTAGCATTGACTTGTTACACAAGATAAATGAAGATGTTTCTTTAATCAAACCTGAATCTATTCCTACCTATGGATTTGGTAATGTTACTAAACAAACCTTGGGTATTATTACATTATCTTTTAAAGTATGTGTTGTTATTCTAACCATGTCTATTCATGTCATTCTCAGTGATCTTAATTATAATCTTCTCTTAGGATGATTTTGGCTACATGCCATGTATGTTGTTTCTTCAACACTTCATCTCTAAGAGAATTTGATTCATAACAACATCATGTATACCCTCGTTGTTGATGATAAGATCTAGAATTGCTTAAGAACTAAATCGTGATTCTCTTTCCATTCCTACACCATTTAAGAAAAACATGTCTTCTTCTAAAGATACTTCTTCTCCTATAAGTTCCTTCTTAGATGATGATTGGGGATCATTAGACTTTACACTTGTAAAACTAGAAAAATGCATGATTAGCATAAATGAGAGAACCGCAAATCTCATAAAAAATATATGAAAACTAATCTAATATTATCATGAAAACCACTTGAAATATAAAGGAATTAAACAATAATAAAAACCCCTTTAAGTGTAATTCCCATATTCTCCTTTCTTCTCCATTGAATAAGATTATGTAGCTCTTGATCTTTGTGAAATGCACAAAATATTGAAAGCAAAATGGACTATAATGAGAATACTAGGAGTGTGGTTAGCCAAATTAGTTCAAATGAGGCTCAATTTATAGGGTTGAGAGCCAGAATGCAAGAAATGGAAATTAGGTGCACAAATTGGAAGGATGTCATGATTATGACAAATTGAAGGCACAAATTAGTAGATTGTCATAATTGAGGAGCCAAATTGTAAAAGTGTCATACTATGACACATTATGCCAAGTGTAAGAGATCATTTTAGAATGTACAAATTAAGGGAAAATTTGGCATAGAAAGATGGAGGCAAATTAATAGGGAAAATTATGAAGGGAAAGTGTAAGAGGTGAAGCACAATTAGGGGGAAAATGTTAGGGGAAAGATGATAGCTAATTAATAGGAAATGAAGCAAAAATTAAGGGGATATGAAAGAAAATTAGTAGGAGAGGGATTCTCAAATTTAAAAATTTAATTATTCCCTCAAACGGGATAATTTGGAATTAATGAAAATTCTAAAATTCATGGGAAAAGGAATAATTAATTAATATGAAATTAATTATGGGAGACATGGGATAGGGGAAATTAATCTAATGAATAGATTAACACAAAAGGGATAAACCATGGAATATCTATCCCAAGGGGACAAATTAGTAAAAATGATTGATTGAATAATGACATAGGATTGAAAAGGGCTTGGTATTGAAATCTTTGATAAGGATTCGAACCAATTTTGATGGTTTAAAACCAATTAGGGAATGATGCAACATTGATGAATGTTGACAATATGCACGATCAAGGACAATGACTCAAAATAGTATCAATGAACTTTGACAATGCTATTGAACTAACTGAAAATGATGAAATAGCATCGATGAACTTTGACAATGTTATTGAATTGACCAAAAATGATGAAATAGCATCGATGAACTTTGAAAATGCTATTGAACTGACTTGGATTAGAATGATGATGACAAGGCATCCATGAACTTTGACAATGCACTCACAACGATTGAACTGAAATTGACTAGATAACATTGATGACCTTGGACAATGCTATAAAAAAAGGAATGATGATTGATCAAATCAAACAATGATAAAGACAAGGAATTGATATACTTTGAAAAAACCTTAAAATGATGAAAATATTGATAAGATGACCAAGATATACTGATTTGACTGACTTTGACTAGACATCGATGAACTTGGAAAATGCCATTAAAGTCAAGTTGATAATACTAACTAGGTTCAAAAGGATTTCAGACTATAGAGGATAGATTAGGGCTAACTATAACTAATTAGGATCAATTTAGGATTGTTTAGGAATGTTTATGATCAGTTTAGGAATGTTTAAGAATGTTAGGATCAGTTTTAATGATAATGATCAATTCAGCCATAGAGATCGAGGTTATGATGCAAAATGAGAGAAATGTTAGTGACTAATCAAATGAGAAATGAAACAAGATAGGAGACATTTTAAAAGGGGGACACATAGGTGTGAACCATTTTTAGGTGTCTACAATCTCATCCTTTATGGGTGAATACAAAGCTCCTAATTGCTACACAAGACTACTTAGAGGTCCTAGTGTGTCATTTGTCCAACCTGATTCTCAAAACAATTCAACTACTAATATTCAACATAGTTTATGATGTGGGAAACAAATATTTGAGACTCATGAGAAACCCATGGAATAATTCAGTCTCAAACCCCCTCCTTTGTCAACTCCTTTACCATCTTACATTTCTCCCATGACTAGCTTTAATCAAGAAATAATTTTGCCTAACCTTCTTAGTGTTAAGTTGATTAATCTACCTAAACGGAAAAAGAAGCATATTAAATAATTTGTGAATCTTCCCTTTTTCATGTATCATCGATATTATGGACACTCTACTAATAAATTTTAAGCTTTGCATTACAAAAATCAAAAACTCATTGACTATGATATCATTCACATAACATGTCGCAGTGAGTTAATTTTTTAATACTAATTTCTTTAAATAACATTTAAGTTCCTATTATGTTGCTCCATGCTATGTGATATTGTTAGCCTATTCTTTGGGGGTGTTGGTTCCCAAATAAAAAAAATTTAAAACCCTAAGACTGTGCCAAGGTCTATAATTGGGTTCCACAAGTGACTTGGGCAATAGATGAGATTAATCAATATGATTGAATTCCCTTGCACTTATGGCTCTGCTAGACCAAGGAAGGTACACCTTTGTAATGATTAAGTAGATTAGATCTTCTTGTAATCTATCTTCAATCTCTATCTCAGAATGGTATGAACTTCTGAAATAGATCAATCTACAAGATTTTTTAATACTCCTACTCCTACTGCCTGAAATTAAAAGCATATATGAATGAAATGTTTTATATATTGGTATGTTTAGGGTGTGAATGATCAATGCCTTCTATTCATTGGGAAATGAATTCAAAACTCTACAATATATGTGTCCTTCAATTGTCTTAACTTGAGCTATTAGGCACTTGGTGATATTTATGGCTTGCATAAACACACTTGGGAGTTTCATTACTAGGTTCTACTTCAATAATCCTAAAGAGATCCCTCTTATAAATGTGACTATAGGAATTAATTTAATCTTGTCTTGTAGGAATGAATCAAGTTAATCACACAAGAACAATAAATGTGTTTTGATAAACTAAATCATATGCTTGATTTTTTTTTTGATAGGTAATAATGATATTTTATTAATATTCCAAAAAAAGATTTACATACAATGCCTCTACCAGGCATTTCCATACATTGTAAAAAAGATGCATTGTTGAAACATCTAAACTAAACTAATCCCCAAAAAATTATTGTGTCATGTTCATTACAATAAAAAACTATCCAAAAAGACTTCGCCTACAAACTAGAGAAATACTAAAGCCAACAACTAGGAATAGAAAACATCATTCAAACCAGTGGGTTGCCTCTTCCTTAGTGAAATTCAGAATTTCTTCATGGATTTTTTTGCCCAGAATCACCTCCACATGCTCTACTGAAGCACCTCTAGCCACTTCTCCCAGACCCCTACAACCCAGCATCGGTTCCACAACCACATTTCTTTTATTTGCCTCCTAGAGAAGACTAACATCAAAACCAACTATAACACCTTCATAGGCCACCTCACCAGTCACTAAGGAATGCCTACATTTCCCTTCTTTGAAGTTGTGTCCACCAACCATGTCTTTCTATGCACTAAGGGCACTTTGTCAGGTCTCACTGGAGCCACTGACTTATGGGGAGTTGTTTTCTGTATCCATCTCCTTTCTCCCTCCACCTTTGTTTTCTCTACATCAATATTCTTCAGAAAAACAAGTAACTCCTACCATCATTTCCTTATTTGTGGAAAATACTTGTCCATTGGGTGATTCGAAGACCACATAACTAATGGTTGTAGTTCCCCATCACCACCCCCAACCAAATGCCATGGACCTTCATCCATATGAATCCCACTCCTAATTTTTGCTCTTTGCACGATTGGAGCCAGACCACCAGCCCACTTTGGTATTAGAGACTTTCATGAAACCTACAAAACCTCCTCCTTGGATTCACCCACCATCAAATCCAAAGCCACAAATAAAGATGAACTATCCAAGTTTGTGCACGACCTAAGGTTTGAATTCAAAACTTCTTCCCCCAACATTTTGCAAACTGCAGACCAAAAATCTAGATGTTCAATCTTGAAAATGTACCTCATTCTTGTGATAGAAATACCTCCTCTGAATCCCAGAATTTTTCCAAGTGATGACAGTAATAAATTTACCTTCATAGTCAACCGAGCAGAAACCTCCAACTCCTCTCATAGATTTCGCAACAAATTCCACCCGTCTAACATGCCAAAGGCTCTTTAAAGCCATCACCAAGAGTTCTAGAGTTGCTAAAAAGGATGCCATCATTAATGCTTACTTTTCTCACCTTATGAAAATCTATGAAAACTTGCAGTCATTCATCCTTCACTCCATAACAATTAATGAATGTACTCTTCATGTGCTTTCATATTCTCAAGTGCCTCCATTTGCATAAAATTGTCATCACCTTAACATGTCATTCTTTAAAATGATTAAAAATTTCAAATAAAATTTAAATCTTCCTTTCATATAATAGTAAAGTCTTCAAACATTTCAAACTTGTATTCCAATGAACCTTTAACCCCAACATTGGATAACAAATCTGCCAAAGAATTGACTTCTCTACGAAAATGTGTTACCCTGAATTCTTCAAATGTTTCCAACAATTCCTATATCCTTTTGATATGTTTGTTTAGATACCAAGTGTCCATTTCCCCCTTAATGATATCGTTAACCACTAGCTGAGAGTCACCCTCTAGGTGTAGTTTTCTTGCATTAGAGTTTATGTCCCATCAATGTAGCATTGACAACCGCCAAGCATTTTGCTGAATTATTTGACCCCTCCTCCAATCTTTTTTCCCCTATTGCTAGAATATTAACTTCATCATCCCTGGCAACAAACCCTGCCCCTAAGTGTCATGAATTGCCTTTTGACACTCCATCTAAAATTAATTTTGATCCAACCTTTTTCGAGGGGTTTCCAAATAGATAGAATCCTCACATCTTCCAAAGGTTGAAGCCTCTTAGGCCCATTAACAGGCCTCATATGCTCGATATATTGTTTTAAATGATAAAAAGAATTCAACTGAGAGATAACCAAATAATGAATAATCAATGATTGCAACACAAAAACTGCACACCAAAGATTGAACACTTGGTTAAAAGTAAATTCTCCATTTCTTAATTTTAGAAATGGCTATACAATATAACATCCCCCATTCTTATCCATGTATTCTATTTTTTGAAATCTAATCTCTTATCTCTTTTCCCAATCATTGGTCTCCCTTTAATAAACACGGGGGATGTCCTCAGAATGGTTACAATTTTTAGTTGTCAAACAATATGATTGTTCAACTGCTTAGTCATCCCTAACAAACTTAATCAACTACTCCAAAAACTAAGAAACATAATGACAAATAGCTACATAATACAATTACAAAATATGTTTCATTCTCTACTACTTTTTAACTTCTTGTGAATAATCTTCATGATGAGAATACATTATTGAACACATCTCCATTAATAATGAAGTGATCTCCCCCTTCCATTTTTTGTAAAATTAACTTCATCCCATTTTAATGGAGTCAAAATCAAATCCAAGTTTTATGTGAAGAGTGATTCAGTAACTTGTAACTCTAATTGTTTTAACCTTCATTGCTAATTTTACTCCCTCTCACATGACATTCATTTCTTTTAGGATTCCTATCAAACATTTTAGGTATACTTATCTACCAAGGCATTTCAATTTTTCTCTACATCACATTTTGCATGTATGTAGACTAGAGCATTCACAATAGAAACTAATGTACCTTCTCCTCTGATTGACTACACACTTGTAACTATATTGAATGTTCATACTAGTTATGAATGTCATATACAATCCTAGGTAGAAGCATTATTATAAAGGCTCTTCCTAATCAAATCTACTTTGTTCATATCTCATTTCTTAAAATAATATCCCTTCAAGATGCCATGTCAATCATCATGCCTTAAACTTTCAATGTATACTTATTAACACCTTGCACTCTCAATATTATTTTATTGCATTTTGTAAAATGACACTTTGAAACATTTTATATATGAATCATCAATGACTTTAGCATGCAAACCTTTGTCCATGATAGAACATGTTTTTTGGTGTGTATGAGAATCATGCATTTTGTCAAACAAAATAGATGC
>BSBK01010003.1:0-57384 GCA_027943335.1 Chamaecyparis obtusa | reverse complement strand
CAAGAATTGTAGTACTCTGGATCTAGTTTCTAAACTACTAAAGTTTTTTAAAAATGGATAAGAATAAGGGTGTCAAATCCTTTTTGCACCAAAAAAGTGTTCTTTTTTTAGCATAACATCACATAGTTTCCATCATGCAGGTGAAAAAAGATAGTTGCATTTTTTATTTTTAAAAACCCTTTTGTAGAAAGATAGTTAAGAGTGAGTACTAGAAGTTGTGTATTGTATAGTAAATGAAGTCCTCAATATCTAAGAAATTATCTAAGAAATAGGCATCTCTCTCTCTCTCCTCTCTCTCTCTCTCTCTCTCTCCTCCTCTCTCCTCCTCTCTCTCTCTCTCTCCTCTCCAATGGACAACTATTTTTGTAAAGGCTTGAAGTAGAAGTGAGTTTATTCAAGAGAGAGTTTACTTAATATACACAAATAGGTGAAGTCTTCAATAGGTGAGAAATTATCCAAATAATGGACATATCCAATCATGTGTGCTTGCCTCTCTCTCCCTTAAAATGCTCATTCTATGAATTTCCTTATGCATGTATAAATTAAAAAAAACTATAAGTTTACAGTAGATTCCCATCCAAATTCTACATATGAATCATTAATCAACAAATATAACCTTTTGCAAATAAGAAAAATCAAGATTTCATTTATAGAAAGTCATTAGGACTTGTTAACACTAGATTTAAACATTTTAATTACATTCGTAGAATAAATTTTATTACTGAGTAGAATACTATAACACGTGATAATTTATTAAGAAATTATGATAGATTACACTGTGCAAGAGCTTGGAGGTGCTACCACATCTCATAGTACTAAGAAGAAATGGTGAGTGACAAAGGTAGAGGTGGCATCATCATTGGAGTAGAAAGAGCATTCCTCATAATTTTGTGACACCGTTGATCTCATCTTGAAATTTATTAAAGAAACTAGTTCACCTATGATGCTTGCATTAATTGTAGTGCAATTGCTCATTTTTACAAAGCATTCTCCACTTTCTATTTTCCCAACATATCTCCCCCACCCCTCTTTCCCTTCAGTGCTAATGTGAAATTTTGGGGACCAAAAATGTGACTGGGTTAAAGAAACTTAAACCATTCACATTTTTGGTCCCTAAAGATATAACTTCATCTTCATTGCCTCTAAGATATGCCCACATATTCATTGCCTTGTTTACCTTGTTTCATTTTTATAAATTCTATGTGTACAGGAGGACCCTTCTTATGATTATTTTTAGATTAAAGTTAGTAGGGTTATTTTATTTTTGTCTCATAAAGAAATTTTTTACAGTCTAAAATTAAAATAAAACATGTTTCAATGGTAAGTGCACCAAGACGTTGGTCAATTAAGTGGCCACATGCCCAAAAAAATTGAAATTTTTTATAACCCACACAGAATCTGAAAAATTCAAAATCACTCTTGGCTTGGTGTTACCAAGCCTTAAAAAACCATTAAAAATGATTAAAGTTTCCCATAACTCATGTGGGTTATGAGAAACAAAAAGTTTATCATACAATGTGGAGATCATGAAAAAAAAATTGTTTTTTTTGTAGGCCATGGGTTTGGGCCATTTTTCTTGCCCAAAAATATCTAACAACAAAAAAACCCAAATTAGCTCAGAACCAGAGTGAGTTCTTCTTTCAATAATTTTTTTTGGCATTTATACCAATTTGTGACTATTCCATTGCATTGAAGAGGTAAGATTTTATTTTTTTCATTGTTTTTGTTTTGTATTTTGATTAAAGTAGGGTTTTTTAATTAATTTTATTTTTCTATTATTAATTTGATGTCAGATTCTATGAACAATCCTAAAAAATGAAAGGGAGAACAAAGAACTCCTACACAACCAACCCAAGAAAAATCTATAGATATTGCACAACCACATTCAAAAAACCCTCATGTTGCTCATCCACAACCACAAAACCCTAAAAATATTGGTCATGGACAACCACCACCACCCAAAAACCCTTTGCCTCCTCCTGTAGATCATGTATAGGCCACACAATATGATCTTATCAATCACCTGACATAGAACACTACCCAAATATCTATATTAGTGAATAGGTTGAGGTCCTCTACTTAGGAGCACCACTCATCCCTTGAGAAAACCCTTGAAACTATGCTAATTATGCAAATGAGGTATCTAGATAGGTTACAAAATAAGGTTCATGGAGGGATAGATGTCATTCATTTTATGCCGATAGGTTATCATATGATCAAGTAAAAATAAAGGGCATACTTAAAGATGAAATATGTGCTCTTTTCATTGATCCTAGCACTAATAACACCCTACTTAATGATACGAAACATTTTCCTATACATTGGTGTGTTTATGCATGAAATAAACTTTTTGGGATAGGTGGTATGTAGTATTTGACCAACCACCTTGTAATTATTGGGAGGTGCCTCTATATTTTTTGAGATAGTTTTATTGTAAGTTTATCCTCAGTGAGAAGCCGAATTACTTTGGAATCCAATGGTTTAAGGGTAGAGGGAGAGGCTCTGCACAAGATAGAGTTGGGGCCCATAGGGTGGTACATCGATAGCATAGGAGGTGTACTACTCCTAAACCCATGGTTCATGTCACTGACCCAATATCCTTGAAGGATTTTATGGAGTTACAGACTCTTCATGAAGCTTTATCATTGAGTGATGTCATTGTTCAGCATGAGACACAATTGGCTAGATTAGAGGATGTAGCAACACCTATGAAACCTCATTCACCAGTGGGACATCCTTCATCAACATCACCTCTTGCATCATTTGGCATGGGCCATCCTATTCAGCTATGTGCGCCACCTATAAGGGTTTATGTTTTGGTATAGAAATTGATGCAAATGAGGATAGTTTGACATCTCATTTGTGTACATGTTGTAGGAGTAGATACTATGCTACTCTAGAGGATATGGCCCTCATTGATGACCTGATGAGTATGTCGTTATGTCACGATTAGACACATGTGTGTTTAATTATGTTTATGACATGTTATCAATTAAGTGACAAAATCTCTTTTAAAGAAATAAATTTTAATTTTTAGAACAATTTAAAGTGACAGATAAATAAAATACATTGCAAGGTGCATCAAGTTGTGGGAGTACACATACTTTCAGTCCAGTCTACGATCATGACTAGTTTCTCCACCAGAGGTAACGATTTTTAAATTTGTTAAAAATATAATAATACATTGGTTTCAAAATATCTTTTGTTAATATATATCTATCATTACTTGGTGTTTTATAGGGCTTATCAGGGGTAGAGATGTCCCAACTTGATGATATCATGCTTTCTGCCATTGACATTGGTCTAGATAGCTTTGTGGTACCATTTAGATTTAGATATTTGTTATTAGATTCAATATTATACATTTTCTTTTCCCTTATGTTAATTTTGTTTCTTTTAGTATACCAAACTTTCTTCGAGGATATGTTGTGTGAGAAATCCATTCTCCAATACTCTAAGGCATAAAAATAAATCCTCTCATACACCCAAACAACATAAGGTAATTTAGTACAATTTAAATTCATTTTTAAAATGTATTATGATTAAACATGTATATGAGGATATTGATAAATGCATCTAATTTATTTGTTCTATATACAAAAACAAATAGGGTTTGCATAATTAATGAATACACCTGATATCAATGAGGTTCAGGAGAGGGAAGAGGTAACATCTTCATAGTCACTTTGAATTACATTCTTGCTTGTTAAAAATTTCTAAATCCTTCTATGAATTTATAACATATGTTATCATTTTTCATACAAGAAATGGTAATAGATGTCTCAGATTTGATGATGCCTCCTAAGAGTACATAATAACTATCTGAGGTTTTGGTGTGCATTTTTTCTACATATGTTAAACATATCTATTTAGATAAAAGTACACTCATTTTTAGTTTTATAGAGTTTGTCAACAATTTTGTGTTATTAACTTGTATTAATTTTTTTAACCTATTACAACCCCCTTTGAAACTTCCCACTAATGTCCTACCATTCCACTTCATTAGAAGTCCTACTTGTCAAAGATGGGATCCAACACAATAAAAGGAAGAGGTATTCTTATCTTCTTAACTCCTTAAATTCTAAGTGCACAATGGAATTGAAACCCTCTTGTTAACTCCTTTTGGATTTATTTTTTGTTTATTTGAAAGCCCTACTTCCTTCCTATACAACTATAATATATTTTATCACTTACCATATAGGAAATGGTCGCAATTGATTCATCAATGACCTTGCCTCCTACGATCATAGTAGATCCATATAAGGCTCTGGTATGCATTTTTTTTAGTCAATACATTTTTAGATTTTTAGTGTTTCTTGACTTATATGTTTTTCATTACTGGTAAATATAGGTTTTAACTTGGGACCCGAAACCCCTTACAACATAGTTATAAAAGATAATTCATTAAAACCATCCAAGAAAAATAGGGCTCAAAAAAATAGCCTACTAGCAAATCTGACCACAGCACAAAAAACTAGCTTATAACTAGTAAACAAAAAACAAAACCCAACGATGAAAACAAAGTGAAAGAAGAAAACAAAAAATAAGGAAACTAGGCATACTCCAATAGAGTTGCCTCCATATATTTTTTAGCTTTAGACATTTTGGTGATGGCCGCATTAAGGTCTAAAAGCTCCATAATCCTCTCCTATATCTTCTTCTTCTTAGACAACTTGGTACATTTTACAGGTCCAGACAGATCCTCATCATCATTGGTATCATTAATTTTAACAGGGGATCCAACATTTAACTCCCACTTGATGTTACTAATGCAGTCAATTGTAGTCCCCATAGACCGGTTGGTGTCCATCATGATCTTCTTGAGAGTGGTCTCCATCCTATCAATCTTATCGTGTAGCAAGCCCACCTCATCACTATTCTCCCTAGCTTTGGTCGTGCCATCCAACCTAACACCCAGTCTTTCCCGAATAATGTCCACTTTGGCGGAGAGAGATCTAAGGTTGAGGCTTAGATTTTTTATCTCATGAAAGAACCATTTGACTAGACGAAAGGAATACATGGACATCACCTTGGCCATTTTCATAACACCAAAAGGAGAGTCAAATTTTTCCTCCAAATCTTCTCTAAGGAGCTGAACATTCCTCTCTTGCATATCAACAATCTTAAGGAAGGGGATAGTTCTAGAAGAGGACAAAATTTCCTTTTATAGAAGGGTCTCCTTACCTCTCAAATCATTCTCTTTTTTATCTGACACCTCTTCACTAGCAGCAACATTGTTCAGAGAAATGGGGACATCGCGGTCCATATAACTGGCATAGTCAACCAGGATAGGGACCTTCTAACCCCCATGATCACTCTGATCACCCATATCCAACACAACCTCAATTTTTTTATTCCCCTCCACTTCCATATCACTCCTAGTAGAAGATGAAGAGTCCTTTCTATCATTATTAGGCTTCTTCAGAGAAATCCCTTTAAAGTACGAGAAACCCTTAACACTAGCCCCCTTTGACTCAGTTTTTTTTAGGACAAGCCTTCCTTAACTGTAGCCTCCCTACCTCTCTTGGCCAAGCTAATGGTAGACCCTACCTCCAGGAGCTAGGGAGGAGAGGGGATGAGAGCCAACTTCTTACTAATATAATCAATAATGAGAAGAATAAGCCGTTCATGCAGAATCATCTTATTCTCTTTCCTTTTGTGCTCAACAATTCTCTGTCAAAGGAAAGTAATAAAATAAAAGGGAAACAAAACCCTAACCTTGTGCCTAAAGTGACAAAGAAGGACAAGGTGATAAGAATGGGCCCTTTTATACCTTTCATCTAGAGTAATGTATTCCATAATGGCTAAAATCACCTTGGACCAGATCTCCTTGAAGTCGAGGACATCATAGCAGCCCCCAATATCTTTAATCAATTTCTCAGCTTCCTCTTCATCCTTAAGGAGATGGTGAATAGAATTATAAGAGACCTTCTTATCCCTGTAAAATTTGATCCCTTTACAACTAAGGCCCCAAACCTCAACAATGAGATCCTTGATAATTTTGACATCCAACCCCCCAATGGTAACCACGCTTTCATTCCAACTGTCAACAAAATTCCTAGTAACCTCTTCATCAAAACCATGCAATTTCTTCATGAAAGTAGTAAACCCACCTTTTCACAGCTTTTCCCAAACCTCCTTCTCATCCTTCCACCTATTGCAGCTCTTGCGTTCTTGATGATTTAGGGCCCCACCTATCCTAACTTCACCAAGAAGGAGGACTACAAAGAAAAACCAAAAAATCTTTGAATAGGATGAAAAAGATGAAAAGGAAACAACCTGTCACACCTCTAAAAAACTCATGTTCTCTCCTCTCATTCTTGGGAATGCCAAAACTTTCCATAATGATATGGTCACCCTTATTACATAGTTGTCTTGTCATTAATGCTACAGAGATGCACCAAATCAACCTACCTACATTGAATCTTTTCATACACCATTATAGCTTTTAAATTGGCATTAATTTTACTACCTCCTTGCCAAGTCATGATACCATCTGATATGAAAGTCAGGTTAGCCAAAGAGTCCATCATCCCATTGGCCTTACGATACTCATGTGAGATAAGTACTTCTTGTAAAGTGTTAATATTTACAAGAACATCTTTAATAATAGCTTTGATAGTCCATGATGGTTTAGAATTACCCTTGATGTAATCTAGAATGTTCATCGAATCACCTTAGATCCAAAATTTATTATATTTAGATAAATTAATATTTTTTAAAGTCTGAAGGAGACCCACTGCTTCCTCCATGTGGTTAGATTGATTCCCAATGGGGAGGGCCACCACAACAATGCAGTTAGCCACATCATCCCTTATCACTCCACCACACCCAACAAGACTTGAGTTTCCTTTAGAAGCCTCGTCAAAATTAATCTTGATCCAACCCTTAGGGGAAGATAACCATAACACATTTTCCCACTCCAACCTAAAGGCTTTGGGGACTTTGTTAGGATTAATACCAGAAAAAACATCCAGCTTCCAGCCTAAGGATACCTCAATATTCACTTGGATACTTCTTTTGATTTTCTCTGCCACCACAGCTAGGGGCAGTGAGGTATTTCTGAACACCCTATCATTCGACTTATATATTTTTGATTGCAGGAAAAAATAGGTTTTAAAGGGGACCTAAAACCCCGTACAAGTTGAGATCAAAAGATTACATCGTTAAACATGTTGAAAAGAAGCAGGACTAGGAACCAGTCCACCAGAACCAAAGCCAACAAAAAATCCAAAAAAAATAGACACCAGAAAAACCACCAGTAACCAAGGAAACCTAGAAATAGAACAACACCTGGACCCAAGAAAAACTAAGAAAACTCCTTATGAGTTTCGTCCACTTCCTTCTTCGCCTCCGAGATCTTCTTTATGGCAGCATTGAAGTCTGAAAGCTCAAGAATCCTATCTTGGATCTTTTTTCTTTTATCCAACTGAGTGTGTTTACCAAGACCCTCATCACCCGCATCCTCATTGTCCTCCTTAGGTTTCTTGCTGGGGGAGCCGACATCCAGCTCCACTTTGATAGACATAAAACATTCCATGGCTGATCCCATGAACATGTTGTTATCCTGCATATGCTTCTTCATGGAATTCTCCAGATTATCAACTCTAACTTGCATATCCTAGACCTTCTTATCCCTGTCATTGTCCTTGTTTCCATCCAAAGTCTTCGAACCATTCTCCAAAATATCCTATAGGGAGTCAAACTTAGTAGAGATAGATCGACATTTTAAATTCAGATTTTTTATTTCCAGAAAAACCCATTTCAAAAAATGAAATGAGTACATAGATGCTGCCTTTGCAGTCTGGAGAACCCTAAAAGGAGGGTCAATTTTGTCATCCATATCTTCTTTGAGCAGTTACACATTCCGTTCTTGCATATCAATAGTTTTGACAAAGGGGATGTTCCAAGAGGTAGAAGGGACATTATCTTTCTCTGCAACATGGGAATCCTTCTCCGCAATAGGGGAATCCTTTTGCATATTTGAATGGACCTCCATGATAACTTCCAGTTTGAGGGAGATGGGAACATCATGATCCTCCAAATTATCATAATCCACCAAAATGGGGACCGACTGGCCTCCCACATCCTCCTCTTTCTTGTCATCCTCATTGTTATCCTTGACCACAAGGATATTCCCCACCACCATAGTTCTAAAAGCCTCCTCCTCTTTATTCTCATTATCCCCAGAGACAGTATTCAACACCAATAGTGAAGCTTCACTATCATCCTTGGTTGAATTAGCCATGTCAGCATAACCCTCTACACTATCAACAGTAGATTCCATGTCCATACCAACATCCTTATAATATTTTAATTTTTTACCAGAAGAAATATCCTCTTTTCCAACGATCTCCCTCATACATTTCTTAGCTAGGCCCGAGGCTTTGGACGATGAAATGATAGGGCTAGAAATGGCCTTCTTCTTGATATGTTCCACAATGAGGAGAATAAGACCCTCATGGAAAATGGGTTTCTTCTCTTTCCTCCTATGATCAGTAATACTAAGGCAGAGGGACTGAAGGAGAAAAAAAGGCAAGGACACCCTAATCTTGTGATGGAAGTGACAAAGCAACACAAAATGGTATGAGTGGGAATGTTTATACCTACCATCCAAGAAGGGATAAATTTAGTGGTGAATATTCACCAATTGGTGAATTTCACTCATCGGGGAGCCAAAATTTGGTGAAAAAAATAAGAATTTTGGGGTGGTCATGTTGCCCGCACCTTATAAAAATTGGGTCCCATGCATAGGCAAATCACCAATAGTGACATGGAATTATTTTTATTTCAGCGATGATTTCATCAATCGAATTAATTTTTCCACATAATAAATTGAATATTTTTGCCTACAATTTCCTAAGCTTGTCTTAATCGATGGTCATATTCACCAATATGCAGTCAAAATTTAAGTTAGAGTATGGGTTAAGTACATAGATTTGACATGTGTCTCTATTCCAGAGACTTTAAATGAAACTTTATGGATTTTAAAACTTTGGCCTGAAATAGATTTGACACATGTCTCTATTCTAGAGACTTTCAAGGAATCTTTGTGTCATTTTAGCTTTCTGGGGCACTGCCCCCAAAAACCCATGTGGGGGTGCTACCCCTCGACCCCACCCTATACTGCAATAGGGAGCACCCTCATCAAATAATGATGATATCTAGGTATAGGTTCCCATCATCGTGATTTTCTTCAATTTAGAAAGATTCAAGAATATTTTATATAATCTTCATATAATTTACAAAAAATCGCCAGTTCAAATAATATTTTTTCCTTTCAAATTAAAAAAATTCACCAACAATATTATTTTTTTTGACCCAAAATAATGTAGGATTCGCCAGGATTTTACACTTTTTCTAGGGAGGGGGTTTCTTAAAGTTTTCCCTTCATCCAACGTAATGTATTCCATGGTCACCGTCATGACCAATGCCTATATTTCCTTGAAGGCATCAACGTCATAGCAGCAGTTGTAATCTTTCACCAAATTCTGTGTCTCAACTTTGCTTTTGGGGAATCGCTGGATGGCCTTTTGCAAAACTCTCTTATCTCTATAAAATTTAATACCCTTAAGGCTCAGCCTGGACACCTCATTAATTAGTTGTTCATTAATGTTCACAGTAAGACCAGTAATGGTCACCGCCCCATCTTTCCAAGACTCAGCAAACACCTTTGTTTCTCCATCTTTAAACCCATGCAAATGCTCCATATACATAGTAAGGCCACCCTTTATGAGTTTTTCCTAGACATCCGACATGTTTTCCCATTTCATACAATCATTTGGCTCCCTTTGATTAAGCCCACCACCCATTATATCAAAGAGATAAATACAAATAGTAGTAGCAGAGAACAACCAAATGTAGATGAAAAGGGAAACTTTAAAATACATGCAAATAAACTCGTGTCTACATTCAATAATCTCAGGAAAGGCAACGCTTTCTGTAATCATATTAACCTATTTAGAAAAAAGGTTTCTTATCATCATAATTTCTTGAGATACTCCCAATCCACCCTTTTGCTATGAATCTTGTCAAAAGCCAACTTGGCTTTCCTATCAATGGTGAGATTGCTACCTTCATGCCAGATCACAATGTCATTTTCCCTAACCACAAAATTGACCATCTCATTAGCAGTACCATTTTATTCTTGGTAAGCATGTGAAATGATGACTTGCTTAAAGGAATTAATAATCATCTCTGCATCCTCAATAATTGCCTTAATAGATCATGATGGTTTAGTGATATTATTGATGCAATTTAAGATATTCATTGAATTGCCTTCGATCCACACGTTTGGGGCCATATCTTTTTTAATTATTTTAAGGGTTTGGAGAAGAGCCATGGCCTCCACAACATGATTGGTTTTCACCCCAATGGGAAGTGCCACAATAGCAATACAATTTTCCATGTCATCTCTTATGAGCCCACCACAACCTACCAGACCTAAGTTACAACCTACCAGACCTGAGTTACCCTTTGCAACACTGTCGAAATTGATTTTGATCCACCCCAGAGGGAGGGAAAGCCAAATGGAATTCTCTCATTGGGTGGGAGTTTTATTTTTGGAACCAGCACTATAATCACTAGTGGTGAAGTCCAGCTTCAAACCAGTCAAGGAGTTGTAGTTCTCCCTAAGACTTCTCTTAATCTTTTCAGCAATCACCACTGACGAGAGTTCAATATTTCTAAAAATTTTGTCATTGCATTCTCTCCATAATCTCAATATAGCATGAGGTGCAATAAGATTCCACAACTGCTTATCCATGGTGGCCTCCACTTTTCTCCATTGGGTTATGAAATTCTCCATGTTGTAAGGAAAAAGCCAATTAATCTGCCAGCACTATAAGGTAAGACACCAAACTTCCCAAGAATAGCTACAGTCCATGGCCAGATGGAATACTGATTCTTCTGCCTTCTTACAAAGAAAGCATCTATTGGTCAAAATCATACCATGTTTCTGGAGGTTGTCAATGGTAAGAATCTTATTCTACAAAACCAGCCAAAAGAAAATGTTAATTTTAGGAATTAATCTTTTATCCAAAACCTTTGTCCAAAAGGGAAGAGGATTCAACTACTTCAATAAAAGCTCAGAGGCCAAGTCCACAGTGAAAACACCTAAAGGAAGGATTCCCCAAATCAACTCATCATCTCTGGATGAATTAACCTTCCAAATCTTCAAATCCAACAACAAAGGCTTAAGGGCCTCATCAAATAAAGAAAGATCAATCCACAATCTATTCCTCCAGTAGTCCTTGACCCTTTAACCAAATCTATGAGTATAGGAATTAATAAAAAGGTTTAAAAGAAGTAACAAATCTTAGAGAAAAATCTTTGAGTTAACAATCATCCCAGAACTTAATTCTTCAACCATTGCCTAAATACCATTTAGCCCCTTTAAAGGCCATCTCCTTAGCTTGCTGGATACAATTCCAAATAGAGGAGCCCTGCACTTTCAGTTATGTCTTCATAAAATCAAAGATGTGGGGAAAGGAGTAGAGATATTTATTGTGGATAATCTCATTCCATTCCTTCTTCTCCACAAAAATCCTTCAGATTTGTTTAGCTAGGAGTGCCTGATTGGTCACACTTAGGGAGTGAATATCCTACCCCCCCCCCCCCCCCCCCCCACTTCTTAAGAATGCAAACCTTGTCACATGCAACCATAGCCAGTCTCTTTCTTTCTTCAACTCCAGTCCACATAAAATTTCTCTAAATTCTTTCAATAATGTCTCCATGTTTTCTAGGAATCTTAAAAAGGCTAAGAGCATAAATGGGGAGACTCTACAAAGAGGTCTTCAAAAGTTGGAGTTTACTTGCTTGACTAAGTAGTGCACCTTTCCAACTAGAAAGCTTCCTATTGAATCTATCCACAATGTAGTCCAAAAAGAATCAGGAGGTTTGAGACCTAAAGGAAGGCCTAGATAGGTAGCTAGTAAGGTATCAATTCTACAACCATTGATTCTTGCTATTCTATTCTATATATCAATAGGTGTGTTGATAAAGAACAAAGAGCTCTTATCCCAATTGAAAATTTGACCAGTACCCAAAGAGTAATTGGAAAGAGCCTGTTTGATAACCCTAGCCTCCTGGATGGATGAATACCCCATGATGATAGTGTCATCCACAAATTGTTCATGAGAACATGACCTTGAAGCATAAGAAGGAGAGATGCCCTTGAAAGAACCAATAGAGACTAATTTCAGGAGATAATGACCAAGAAATTCAGCCATGATAGAAAAAAGGATTGGAGACAAGGGTTCTCCTTGCTGAAGCCCCCTGGAAGGTTTGAAAAATATGGAGGGGGAACCATTAACCATGATAGTAGTCGTAGAGGTACTAATGAGCTGTAAAATCAACTTGAGAAGTTTATCACATAAGCCAAAAGATCTCAGCACCTTGATCATCAAATCCCAGTCCACCCTATCATAAGCCTTAGAGAGATCAAGTTTTAACATAAAAAAAGAGTTGAGAGAGACTTGAGTGGAATGAATAACCTCATGAGCCTTCATAATTGAATCTAGGATCTACCTTCTAGGAACAAACCCACTTTTCTGAGGAGAGATGATCTTCGAAAGAATAGCCAGTAGTATAAGGGTAATAACCTTGGATAAAATCTTGTACACAGAATTACACAGACTATTCGGTCTGAAGGAATCCACCGAATCAGCGCCAGGATTCTTCGGTATCAAAACAATAAAAGTAGCATTAATTTATTTCAACAAAGATCTAGAGCCAAAGAATTCTTTAACCACGTTACAAATGTCAGTACTAAGCATATGCCAAAATTTGTGAAAAAAAAAACACAGGGAACCCATTCGAGCCTGGGGATTTATCACCTTCAAAAGAAAAAAATAGCAGTCTTGACTTCTTTTGAGGAAGGGATAACAATAAGAACTTTGTTGGTAGCTTCATTAACAATTAAAGGAATTGACTCAAAGAACATCTTGATTCTCCAAGTGAAGATTCAAATCTTTAGATAAAAGAGAGGAGAAGAAGTTAATCATAGCCAAAGAAATGTCCTTATTGTTACTTACCTCTCCTGTTGCTACTTTAAGTCTAAAAATCCTATTAGAAGCTCTATGTTTAGAGTTAGACATATGGAAGAATTTTGTATTCTTGTCTCTAGCTTTAAGCCAAATTGATCTAGATCTATGTCTCCAGTACTCTTCCTCCTTAGAGATAATATTATGAGTCTTAGCAAGGATACTCTCCTCCTTATCCCTGAGATCATGGGACAGACCAGAATGTTGAATAGTTTCCTCAATAATATCAAGGTCCCTTTTCAGCATAAGCTTGGATTTAAAGATATCACCAAAAGCATCTTTGCTCCAAGATTTGACATTCTATTTTAAATTTTGGAGATTTTTGTCCACCCTAAACATTGCAGTTCCCTGAATATTAACATCCCACCAGCCTTTGATCTTCTATTCTATATTCGGGTGATCAATCCACATTTTTTCAAATCTAAAGTCGGGTTTCCCTTAGCAACAATTAGATCAACATTAAGAGATATAGGGAAGTGATCATATCTGATCTTTGTAAGTGAAGACAAAGAAAAACCAAAGCTTTTGAACCAGCAACCAGAAATCAAAGCTCAGTCTAATCAAACTTGGATGAGGTCCTAGTCAATTCTTTTGTTCAACCAGGTATAATTGACCCCTTGAAGCTCCAAGTCAAAGAGAGCTTGTTTATTGACAAATTCCATTAGCTTGACTCTACCATCAAGTTGAATCTAACTATCCACTCCACCAAACTTCTCATTTTCTTTCAAAGGATAGTTGAAATCACCTATAACCAACCAGGGAAGATCCTGAAAAAAATTTCTTTGGTTATCAACCCTTTTCCAAAAGTGGGACCTTCTAACTTTAGAGTTAGGGGCATAGATAGCAGTATCAACCCATTCAAAATATGACTTGAACAAATTTAATGCTTAAGAAATTCATATTTTCCATAATCACTGCCCCACTAACATGATTCTGATTCCAAAAAATAGAAACCCCTCCTAAAGCCCCTTCAGAGCTTGAGCCCACCACACCACTATTTTTTAAGATTCTAATCTTTTTAACCTTATCTTTCACCATCTTAGTTTCTTAAAGAAAAATAATATCAGGTTTATGGTCTCTTACTAGATTCCTAAGGATGTCTTGCTTATGAGGGGCATTCAACCCTCTGATGTTCCATGAGATGAATTTCATTTCTTAACCGGAGTGCAAACTCCATGGATGGTCAACTACTTGCCATCCACAATGTCCTTCTTACTTTCTCTTTCTCTAATCTCTTTGTTGGTGCTTCTACCTTGAGTTTCTTTTTCTGGGATCCAACATCTGGCTTAAGACCCTTAGTTCCCAAATCGGGTTTGCTTCAGGTAGTGACACCCTTGGATCCATGGGTGATTAACTTATTCTCCTTTTTTTTTCTTTTGTTTCTTCCCCTTTTGAACAAACCAGGGTTCCTCATTTTGATATAATAAGAGATCCTCACCAAGAATAAGATCCTCATCACCATTCCCTGATAGGGTATCGGGAACATAAGAGGAATCATCTTCATCTGATTTTAGTTCCTCCAAAGTAACTCTATATTTTGGAGTGCCACACTAAGAGTCATTAGTAGTGTCACCCTTAATAGGGACCAACACCACCATAGGAATAGAGTCATCAATAGGGTTACCCACACTGGGGATGGATTCCATAGAGGAGCTAGCAAGAGAATCAGAGACATGAGAAATTGGTTGAACACGTTCCCTTCCTCCAGATCTGGGAGAGCATTAGAATCCACCTTCTCAAATTCTTCCAAGACCAGATCTTCCTTATTATTATTGACACCATCTTCCATAGCTTGAGATTTCACTTCCTTCCAGACCTGTCTAGTGGACTTCTATGGTTTAGGATCAAGACCCATAGGCTTAGTAATGTTAGGGGTTCTCTTTGGACAATGCTTGGCCTAGTGACCCATTTTATGGAAAATAAAACAAGCAAAAGGGAGAGATTTGAAAATCATTTCCTGCTTCCACAAACCCAATTTGGAGTTTATATTAATCACTAAAGGGAGATTGACAAATTGGCCAATATTGACACAGATCCTAGTAAAAACCAGCCTAGACTTGGCAGCCATCATAAGGTCAACCGAGAGGAGATTGCGTCCAAAAGAGGAGGCTAAACCCTTAAATATGTCCTCATTCCAATACTCTAGGGGTAAACCAGGAAACCTAACCTAGATAGGGGTAGCCATGAAAATGTTATCAAAGTAGTCCTAGTTTGGAATCCATTTGCGAACAACAACAACAACCATTCTACCAAACATCTAGGGTCCTCCACATAAAACATAGTCTTGATCTTCCTTGTTAGGGAAAGAAAAGGAAAGAAAACCATTTGGAAGGGCCATGATATCTACCCGGCCTTTCAACTTCCATCTCTTCTTAGCAAAGGATCTCACCACTTCAATGTTAGAATGGGGACCCAAAAACTTATCAACAAACATGAACTCCATAGCTGATACTAAGTGATCCATCAAGGAGTCTGGCACAAAAATAGTGACTTCACCCTCTTGAAGGCATGCCCTAATAGAATGGATAGGAGAAGGAGACTTTCTCACCGTTCTAGCTCCTAGAATTTCAAACCACTTTTTAGAAGTGGAAGGGTTGACTTCTACACTAATAGGGATGGAACCGCCACTTGACCCCACTAGTGGGTCCTTTGAAGAAATGGCCTTGTCATTCAACACCTCTAGAGAAGGATAGCATTCACACCCTAACACAACTTCACACATAAGTGAAGCACCTGGAAGCACTTCCTTTGAGGGGGCACTCGTGACCACCCTGCATGGGGAGATATTCACCTTACCAAGTAGAGTGTGATCTAACACTTGCAATGCCAGATCTTGTACTAGTAAAGAGGGAATCCACAAGTCCAAAACCCCTACCTGACCAATGCTAGTACCATTTCTAGAACCATATCCAATAGCCGCATTGCCATGGCTACCCTTGAATTTTGAACAACCATTCCCACTAGAATCCTCTCCCATCACTCCCAGGTCACACAAATTACTTTGTTGCATTTGAATTATATGTTATTAACTTGTATAAATTTTTTTTTACCTATTACAACCCCCTTTACAACTTATCTATGCTATCAGAGTTACTGAAATACAAGAATCAAGATGTAACGCTGGTAATGTCCTAACTTTGGAAAGTCTTTTTGGCAAGCTTACTACTTTTGAACTATCTAATTATGATAATTTCATTATTCATAATATTGAATCTGCATTCAAGTCTCAAATGGTTCTTCATAAGCCTAAGAAGGGAAGAGAAAGATGTGAGAGAAGTGACAACAACAACAACAACAGTAATAGTGACACTTCTGATGATGATCTAGATGATCTTGAGACACTTATGGCTAGAAGGATAAAGAGAGGAAAATGGATTTATAAAAAGGTAAACTTCCTATTATCTATTTTTCATGTAACAAAGTTGGCAATATTGTAGCAAAATGCCCTGAAAGGACTAACAAAAATGATCTAAAAGGGAAAGAGATTACAAAGACAAGAGAAATGATAGAGTTCACCAAAGGTACACATGCTACAAAGACAAAGGTAAGAAATCTTACTATATTGTCGAAGAGGAAACTGGCAATGAAACTAGTGAATCTAATGAATGTGATATAGAATTTGTTTATGTTGTTATGAAAGATGATTTTGATGAGGATGAGAAAATTGCACTTATTTCTTATGTAAGTAAAGGTGATAAATGGATTATGGATAGTGGTTGTTCACATCACATGACTAGTGATAAAAGTAAGTTTGAAATCCTTAATTATTACAAAGGAAGAAGTGTTAAGTTTGGTAATGATGCACCATGTCCTATGAAAGGAAAATGATGAACTAAAACTGATTTAGAACCCTTAATGGAGAATCTATAATTCAAGATTACTAAGGAGGTGTTGATTAGATAATGCAAGATGATTAAATCAATATTATATTGTCATTGATGTCAACTAGCTTGACAATACTTATCTTGTAAGTTACTATACCGACACATCTAAAGAAAGGAGAAAGAGATGAAGAAAAAAAATATCTACATGAGGAAGATGTATATATGAGATGAGGATAAGGAATACACTGAGTAACTTGTTGATGAGTCTATGACTTGATGAAAATGACTTTATTATGTTGCATTCAACTATGATGAATAATAGAGCTGAAAGACACAAAGCAGTGTTGTCAGTAAATAAAGCATTCTAGCATACACCGATGGAATGTAGTGTATACCAAGTGTAGTGTTAACCAAACTTGTGTTCACCGACGCATTTCTTTGTTAACCAAGTAGAATAGAAAGGAATTAAATGATCAGTTTAGCCGATAAAGTGATGAGCTATAAATTTTATGAAATTGAGGTAACAGATAAGGTTTGTTATGAAGATCGATGACTAACATAAATCAAGAAGGATCTAATGGAGAATATTGAAACATGTTATTGAAACATTAGTCGAAGAAGCTTAAAGCAGAAAATCAATGAATATGATTAAGCAATAAAATCTGATGGAGGAAAAGAAAATGATATACTCATCTATATAAGAGCCATTGGTTTCATTGTTGAAATGAGTCGGAAGAAAAAGATACTACATAATTATTGCATGAACAAGTTTTAATTCATTTTGATCATACTAGTTAATGATAACCGAGCTGCAAAATAATTACCAAGCTATAGAGAGTAATTATCGATGAACAGTAAGTTGATATAGTCTTGAATTTGAAGTGGTATATTGATCAGAAAGATTTGAATGAGCTGAACATTGATCTATAAATTGCAATTGAAATTGTTTCAAGGAATATCATCTATTGTTACATATTTAACCATTGTACATAGTCAAATATCTTAACCAAGTGGACTATGAAAGTTATTTGATGTTTCATTCATAGAGTGAACATTGTTATCCTGTCAACCCTAGAGTGACTGCTGGTTGGATGATAACTTCTGGTCTAAAATCCTCTAACAAGGTCACACCTAATAGTGTGTTTGTAACCTTTAACAAGGTTGGGTCTTCACTAACCTCACTTCAGAAGACTGAACAATTTTGGATTGCCGGTCCCAGGTGGTTTTTCCCTTCACAGGGTTTCCACGTTAAATCTCTTGTGTTATGTGTTGATTGTGATATTTGTTTGTTATCATACTTTTCATATTACATGTTGGATTTGATCAATAATTATTATAAGTTTTAGAGTGACAATCGGTAAAAATTTAGATAGTGAAAATATTTTATATTTACCAGGTAGAAGAAGTTGAAGAATTTGTTTTGGATTATACATTTTGTTTTGGGACTCTGGATAACTAATTCACCCCCCTCTCAGTTATTCTAACAATTGGTATTAGAGAAGTGGTTGCTTAGAACAGAGTTTTAAGGAATTCGGTAAAAACATCTCAAGATGTATAAGAGGGAAGTGCCAAATCTGAACAAAGATAACTTTGCAGTATGGCAAAGTCGGATGAAGTTGCACATATCTAGAATTGGGAATTCTGCACTAGAACTAATGGAGAATAGCTACATTGAACCGACACCAGGTCCCCTGACACTTGATCAACTAAAGGACATGCATGAACACAACATTACTATGATGGAACTTACTGCTGCCTGTACCGATGCTGAATTTGAAGACATTAAGGGATGCACAACTGCCAAATCCATGTGGGACAAACTGACTCTAATATACAGTGGAGATGCGAATGTTAAGAGAGCCAAAGCAAAAATCCTAAGAGGTCAATTTGATGATATGTATATGAAAGAAGGTGAGAACATTGTGCAGTACACAAATAGACTGAAATAGGTAGTACATGCTATCAGAGCATCCAGTGGAGCTATTGACGATGAAACAGTGATAAGCAAGATTCTTAGAACTTTGCTGCTAGTTTATGCGATCGGGATCTTTGCAATTCATGAAACAAAGGCTACATCAAACCTTTCTCTTGACACATTGATCAGTAAGCTTATGACCTTTGAATTGAATAACTTTGACAATAGTGTTGTACCTTCTGTTGAATCTACTTTCATGTCCTCTTTGAAGATTGGTAAGTCTAGTAGTAGGAATGATAAGAATAATGATAGTGATAGTAATATTGATGATGAAATTGATGATCTTGAAGCTCTTATGGCTAGAAGATTGCCCAAAGATAAGGGAAGGTATAGAGGAAAGCTACCCTTAGCATGTTTTAATTGTAAAGAAGTTAGCCACATCATTTCTAGATGTACAAATAAGAAAGATGATGATAGATCCAAAGACTGATCCGAAGGAATCTATGGGAGAAGAGTCAACAGAGGCTACCAAAACAACAACAGAGATAACTGAGATAGCTATGAAAAAGGGAAAAAGGTATGTTACATAGCTGAAGAATTTGAATCTGAATCTGACACTAATGATGATGTAGAAGTAGTATTTGTTGCTATGAAAGATGATTCAAAGGAAGAAGAGAAACATGAAGAAATAAAACTAATCTCTAAAGTAAGCAGAAATGATACATGGATCATAGACAGTGGTTGTACACATCATATGACTAGTGATATAGAGAAATTTGATCTACTCGATGAATATGATGGAGGATCTGTTAGAATGGGAAATGATGCACCTTGTATGGTGAGAGGTAAAGGTTCACTAATGATTAATGATAGAATAAAATGTGAAAATGCATATTGGGTAGATGGACTGAACTATAATTTGTTAAGTGTGGCACAACTAAATAATTCAGGCCACTGACTTTCTTTTGACAGAAGAAAGGTAAGAATCTATGATGACAGAGGAAGACTTGTCAGAACTGGTACACAATCCAGAGGTAATCTATTTTATCTTGATATTGATCAGTCTTCTTATTTATTAATGAAGGATGAAGATGCATGGTTGTGGCATAAGAGGTTATGTCATGTGAATTTTGATAACATGATCAAGATTAGTAAGAAGAAAAGAGTTAGAGGGTTGCCTAACTTGTCAAAACTAGATCATGCTATGTGCCATGAATGTCAGAAAGGTAAGATGACTAAGTCTAGTTTTAAGAGCAAAGACTACTCAACAAAGAAGATACTTGAGTTGGTTCATACCGACCTATGTGGTCCTATGAGAACTCAGAGCTATTATGGTGATAGATATTTTATTCTTTTTGTTGATGACTATACTAGACTGATGACTATTATGTTCTTGAAAGAGAAATTTGAAGCATTTACAATGTTTAAGTGGTATAAGGAAAAGGTAGAAAAAGAGATTGGTAAAGAAATTAAGTGCTTAAGATCTGATAGAGGAGGTGAATTTATCTCTGATGAATTTACTAATTTTTGTAATGAGCATGGTATTAACAGACATGTCTCTACACCGAGGACACCTTAGCAGAATGGGATTACTGAAAGAAGGAACATGTCTATAATTGATTGTGCTAGAACATCGATGATACAAAAGAATGTTTCTCACACATATTGGAGAGAAGCTATTAGTACAACTGTATATGTGCTTCACCGAGTACAATTGAAGAAGGACACCAACCAGACACCTTATGAGCTATGGTTTGGACACAAACCTACTGTAAGTTATTTCAAGATTTTTGGAAGAAAAAGTTTTATTCTGAAAGATGAGAGGAATGGGAAATTTGATTCTAAAGGTGATGAAAGAATATTCTTATGATATTCAACTAAGAGTAAAGAATATAAATGTCTGAATAAGGTTACAAATAAGATGATTGAAAGTACTAATGTCTGTGTTGATGAGTTTGATGACAAGAACATAGAAGAAAGAAAGGAACTAGAAGACTATGGTAGATTCACTTACATTGAACTTCCTGACTATCTACCAAAGTCACAACCTATGATAACTAGTCAATAGGAAAACAACCCCAAGAAACAGGAAAGGGAAATTGATGAACAAGATGGTGCTATCGAGCAAGCACATGAACCTAGACAGGATGAATAAGAAAGAAGAAATTGAGTATTGGCTAGTTTTGTCAAAAGACATCATCCTGAGACACAAATTATTGGAGACAGGCAAGATGGAATGTAGACTAGAAGCAAAATAGGACAAGGTACATGTCTAGTTTGTGAATTTGAACCAAAGAATGTGAAATTTGCATTAGAGAATGAAGAATGGATTAATGCAATGAAGGAGGAAATAGAAAAAATAGAGAAAAACAAAACTTGGTCCTTAGTACCCCAACCTAAAGATAAGAATGTTATCAGTACTAAATGGATATTCAGAAACAAAATGAATGAAAATGGTGAAGTGACAAGAAATAAAGCGAGAATGGTATGCAAGGGATATGCATAGGAAGAAGGCATTGACTATGGTGAGACATTTTCACCTTTTTCTAGACTGGAAGGAGTTACAATGCTACTTTCATATGCTAGACACAAGAAATTTAAGGTTTATCAATTGGATGTAAAGTCAACATTTCTAAATGGTATACTTGAGGAAGAGGTCTACATAGAACAACCTGAAGGATTCATTAATCCAGACAATAGAGACATGGTATGTAGATTACACAAAGCTTTATATGGTTTGAAGAAAGCATTGAGAGCATGGTATGAAAGGCTACATACTTACTTGTTAAGTATTAGATTTGTAAGAACCGGTGAGAACAAAAAATTTTACATGAAAGGTGATATTGATGACACTATTCTTATTGCTGAAATTTTTGTTGATGATATTATTTTTGGAGGTCAAGATCATGTATGTAAATCTTTTGCTGATGACATGAGGAATGAGTTTGAAATGTATACGTTTGAAGAGATTAAATTCTTTCTAGGACTACAAGTGATTTAGCAGAGTGATGGGACATTCATCACATAGTCCATGTACATAAAGGAAGTCTTGAGGACATTTGGCATGGAAGATACTAAACTTGTGGGAACACCAATGGCTACTGGATGTAAACTAACTAAGGAAGATGAAACTACAGAGGTAAACTAGACACTTTACTGATCCATGATTGGTAAGCTAATGTATGTAGTTCTCAATAGACCAGATATAGCACATGATGTGAGAATTGTTGCTAGATTTTTTGCTAATCCTAGAGAATCACACATGATTGCCACTAAAAGGATCTTAAGATACCTGAAAAAGATAGAGGATTATGGATTATGGTATTCTAAGGAAGGTACATTTGAGTTGAAGGTTTATACCAATGCTGATCGGGCTAGAAATGTGGATGACGGGAAATGTACCACCAGAGGAGCATTCTTCTTTGGTGAAAGACTTGTAACCTGGACAAGTAAAAAGAAGGCTTGTATTTCTCAATCTATAGGTGAAGTAGAGTATGTTGCTACTGCTACTAATTGATCAAATATTGCATATATGAAGCACATGTTGGAAGGAATGAATGAAGTAATCATAGATCCGATGATTATATACTATGACAACATAAGTGCTATTCATATTTCAAAGAATCCAGTGATGCACTCTAAGACAAAGCATATATCAATTAAGTATCACTACTTAAGAGAACAAGTGCAAGAGAAGAAAGTGAAGTTAGAATTTTTTACATCTAAAGAACAACTTGTAGATATCTTTACAAAGCCTCTATCGAAGGACACATTTGAATATTTTAGGACTAGACTTGGCATCTGCCCCTGTCTATCAGTCACTAATGTGATCTAGATGTTGCATCAGCTTACACTTATCAGATGATCACACATGTTGATGCAGCATAGTTCACACTTTGGATATTTTTCAAGGTTGTAATTAAGTTTGACGAACTAAAAATGATTGGGATATCAGTATACAAAGATATAGAGATTGTATTGGACAACAGAGAGTTACTTAGCTACTAAAAGAGCTGATTATTTATTTGTTTCTTCGGCATTGTTGTCAAAGGGAGAGATAAATAATATGAATAGGAAAAGGAGAGAGATGCACTGATGAAAACTATCTAAGAGAGAGAATGACAAAGCTATATTTTTTTTAATGTTGTTTAGTAATGTAGTGATTAAACATATTAAGCTAGGGAGAGCTTACATTACACATCATTTGATCACAGAGTTGTAGAATACATGTTTGGTATGTGTATGGTACATTTCATATTACTTGAGTTACCATCAATGCTAAAGGGAGAGATTGATGAACTACAACTGATTTAGAACACTGAATGGAGAATCTATAATTCAAGATTACTAAGGAGTTACTGATTAGATAATGCAAGATGATTAAATCAGTATTATGTTCTCATTGATGTCAACTAGCTTGACAGTACTTATCTTGTAATTTACTATATTGACACATCTAAAGAAAGGAGAAAGAGATGAAGAATAGAAATATCTACATGAGGAAAATGTATATATCAAATGAGGATAAGGAATACACTGAGTAACTTGTTGATGAGTCTATGACTTGATGAAATTGACTTTATTATGTTGCATTCTTCTATGATGAAGAATAGAGCTGAAAGACACAAAGCAGTGTTGTCAGTAAATAAAGCATTCCAATATACACTGACGGAATGTAGTGTATATTGAGCGTAGTGTTAATCAAGCTTGTGCTCACCAACATTTTTCTTTATTAATCTAGTAGAACAGAAAGGAATTAAATGATCAGTTTAGCTAATAAAGTGATGAGTTGTAAAGTGTATGAAATCGAGGTAATAGATAAGGTTTGTTATGAAGATCGATGGCTAACATAAATCAAGAAGGATCTAATGGAGCAGATTGAAATGTGTTACTAACACATTAGTTGAAGAAGCTTAAAGTGAAAAAATCAATGAATATGATTAAGTGGAAAAATCTGATGGAGGAAAAGAAAATGATTTACTCATCTATATAATAGACATTAGTTTCATTATTGAAATGAGCTGGAAGAAAAATATACTGTAGAATTATCATGTGAACAATTTTTCATTCATTTTGATCATACTGGTCAATGAGAACTGAGCTGCAAAACAATTACCGAGCTACAAAGAGTAATTACCAACGAACAATAAGTTGATATAGTATTGAATCTGAAGTGGTATATTGATCAGAAAGATTTGAATGAGCTAAACATTGATCTGTAAACTATAATTGAAGTTATTTCAAGGTAGATCATCTATTGTTACATATTTAACCATTGTACAGAGTCAGATCTCTTAACCGAGTGGACTATGAAAGTCTTTTGATGTTTCATTCATAGAGTGAACATTATTATCCTATCAACCCTAGAGTGACTGTTGGTTGGAGGATAACTTCTGGTCTAAAATCCTCTAACAAGGTCACACCTAATAGTGTGTTTGTAACCTTTAATAGGGTTGGGTCTTCACTGACCTCACTTCAGAAGAGTGATCAATTTTGGGTTGCCGATCCCAAGTGGTTTTTCCCTTCATAGGGTTTCCATGTTAAATATCTTGTGTTATGTGTTGATTGTGATATATTTTTGTTATCATACTTTGCATATTATATGTTGGATTTGATCGGTAACTATTATATGTTTTAGAGTGACAATAGGTAAAAATATAGATAGTGAAAATATTTTATGTTTACTGAGTAGCAGAAGTTGAAGAATTTGTTTTGGATTATACATTTTGTTTTGGGACACTAGATAACTGATTCACCCCCCTCTCAGTTACTCTAATAGAAAATGATCAACAAGATTGATTGATAAGATCAGATGTGATAATTCTTATTGGGTTGAAGGTCTTAACTATAATTTTTTTAGTGTGACATAGTTGAACAATACTGGTTACTGAGTTGAATTTCATCATAGGAAAGCGAAAATATTTGATGGCACTGGTGAACTAATTGGAATTGGAGAACAAACACTAGGTAACTTGTTCTATCTAGACCTATCTGAAAAAATATGTTTGTTTGCACAATTTGATGATGCATGGTTATGGCATAAGAGGTTGTGTCATGTGAACTTTGACAATTTGGTAAATATCAGTAAGCTAAGTAAAGTTAGAGGTTTACCAAGATTGAAGAAAACTGATAATGTGATGTGTAAATAGTGTCAATTGGGAAAAATGACAAAGTCTAGTTTTAAGAGCAAGACATATACTTATGACAATGTTTTGGAATTGGTTCATACTGACCTTTGTGGACCTATGGGTGTACAAAGTCATTGTGGCGATAAGTATTTCATTCTATTGTTGATGACTATTCTAAAATAATGACTGTAATGTTTTTAAAAGAGAAATCTGATGCATTTTAGTTTTTTAAGTGGTATTTGGAAAAATTTGAAAAATAAATTGGTAAAAGCTTGAAATGTTTGAGATCTGATAGATGAAGAGAGTTTATATCAAATGAATTCAATCTATTCTGCAATAATAGATGAATAAAGAGACAAATTTCTGCACCTAGAACATTGCCATAGAATGATATAGCATAAAGAAGAAATATATCAATTATGGATTGTGCTAGAACCCTAATGATTGAGAAGAATGTTGTGTAAAAATACTAGAGAGAGGGGTTTAAGTACAACTATTTATACCTTGAACCGAGTACAAATCAAGAAAGGTAAAAATGCTACACCTTTTGAGTTATGGTATGGATATGCACCTAATGTGAAACATTTTAGAGTCTTTGGGAGTAAATGTTATATACTGAAAGACAATAAGAATGGAAAACTTGATGCTAAAAGTGATGAAGGCATATTCCACTAAGAGAAAAGCTTACAAGTTTTTGAATTCTAACACTAAGAAAATTGTGGAAAGTGAAAATGTTAGAGTTGATGAATATGCAGAAAATAATGAAGTTGAGTGCAAGCAAGAACCTGAAGATTAGAAATCTTTTGTATACATGGAAGACGGAGAGGCTAGTAGTACACCTAAACTAGATGTTGAGGAATTACAAGATTCTATTGAGCATTAGGAGGAGGATGTTGAGAAATCAAAAGAAGAGACATATAATTTACAAGATGAGCTTGAAGATCAAGACCAAGAAGAAAGGAAATCTGAACCTACTTTGGCATAGTATGTGAGAAGACATCATAAGTATGAAAAAATAATTAGAGATAAGGAATCTAGAGTCATGAGAAAAAGTAAGTTGAAAGATAATACATGCTTACCATGTGAGTTTGAGCCTAAAATAGTGAAAGATGCTTTAGAGAATGAAGATTGGATACAAGCCATGAATGAAGAAATAGAGCAGATAGAAAAGAACAAAAAATGGACACTAGTGCCGAGACCAAAAGACAACAATATTATTGGAACAAAATGGGTATTCAAGAACAAGCTAAATGAACATGGAGAAGTCGCTAGAAACAAAGCCAGACTTGTATGCAAGGGGTATACACAAGAAGAAGGTATTGACTCTGGGGAGAAATTTTCCCCAGCTGTAGGGTATGTGCAAGATCATGAGGGGCCAAACTATGCCCTTAAGTGGCAATGAAAAATCAGAAAATCAGGGTTAGTCAACTTGACATGAAAATTTCAACTAGCTATCAACCTAATATCAAAAATTTGTAAGAATAGAATCTGTAGAAAATTGAATGTAGTTTCTAAACTACTAGGCCTTTTTTGAGAAAAAGTAAGTATGATTGGTGAAAAGTGTAGATTTCAATGGAGCAGTACAATTTTTTTTAGAAAAAAATAAGTAGGTGTATGTCTAACCACCTTAATCATAATCAAATGATAATATTTTACTATAAGATTTTATATATAAGTAGTAGACTCATGCCCGAATGTGATGCATAGTTTTTTGTAATTTTATTCTAAAAAAATAATTAATTATGAATTTCCTGCTACAATGTTTTCAGAATAAAAAACCTTTTGTGTCTGAACACCTTAACTAATTCAAAACTTTACAAAATTCAAATTTTTGTTTTTCCCTTATAGTAGGTGAAGCATAGAATGTGATTTATTTTTCAGATTTCAAAAATGTTATACCATCTAAAAGTTATAATCATTTTTCAATCAATATATAAATTAGCACTTTAGAGGTAGCTCAATTAGAAAATAACTAATAATTACTTACCGAATTCAAAATTTGACAGCAATTATATCGATAGAAAGTTGACACTCCTTAAGATATCATTTTTGTTTTATCAAATTCAGGTGAAAACAAAGTCGTCAGCTACATTGTCGAAGTCTAGAACTCAAAGAAACAAGGGAAAAACATGTATTTGAGACATTTCAATAATTGACCATGTAGGTTTGGTGCACAAAGCAATACTGAGCCTAATCGGGTACCTGATATTTTTGGGTACCCGAATATGATGACAAAATTTTGAATTTTCACTTTCCCTTCCCTCCACTTTCTCCCTCCCATTTATGTGTCCTTCATATGATATATTATATATAAAAAACTATATATTAGATATATTAAATAATATATAATATCAATTATATATTAAATATTATATAATATACATTTTACATTAAATATTATTTAATATATATTAATATTAAAAACTATATATTAGATTATATATTATATACATTAAATATTATATAATATACATTTTACATTAAATATTATTTAATTATATATTAATATCAAAAATTATATATTAGAATTATATATTAGATTGTATATATTATATATAATATTATATATTAAATAATATTTAAAATGTAATTTTAAATATTATTTAATATATATTAATATTAAATGTTACATTATATATCATATATTATATATTATTTTATATGTATAATATATTAATATGTATTTTACAACTATGTACGAAAGGTTGGAAGATTGCAAAAAAATCATGGATGGCCATCGAAAGAAGCAAAGGAAATTAATCAGCCATTTAAAAAATTCATGGGCGGTCATTGAGGAAGAGAGAGAGTGAGAAGGTGGTGGGGGCTGAGAGACGAAGAGAGTGAGAAGGTGAGAGGGAGAGAGATAGTTTGAGATGGAGAGAGAGAGAGGGTGATGAGAGAGAGGAGATAATGGAGAGAGAGAGAGAGAGAGAGAGAGAGAGAGAGAGAGAGAGAGAGAGAGAGAGAGAGAATATGAGTGTGGGATGGAGAGAGAGGGAGGAAGAGACAGAGACAGAAGGGGGAAGGGGAGAGAGTAGGATAGAGAGAAGGGGGGAGAGAGAGAGAGAGAGAGAGAGAGAGAGAGAGAGAGAGAGAGAGAGAGAGAGAGAGAGAGAGAGAGTGGTAAGGGGATAGAGTAGGAGAGAGAGAGAAGGGGAAGGATAACCAATTCATTACAATATTAATCAGTAAGGAGCAAGGAAAACTTAAATAATATCATAGTAGGCATTAGAAATCCAAATTCTAATTAGTAGTTTTAAGCAAAGTGAGTAAGGTCTTAGATAGGGACATTACAGATCCACACATTGTTTAGTAGAAACCTTCAAGAACCCACATACACAGGAGTAGGTTTGAAGTAAGACTAAGATTGTTTATTGGTTCAAATTTATATTACTATGTTGTACTTTAGATTAACATCCAATGATTGGATGTGAAATTCACAAATTTGATTATATTACCACCAGTTCTATTTCAAATTTTGGAAAAAATGGATATTTGACATATGTTCATAAATTTCAATCAACACCATTTTAAAATAACACATTAGTTTATTTTTACACATTGAGAATATCATCCTTAGGAATTGAACTAAAATTGACATAAGTCATAGGAAATAAATGCCACAACTATTTGGTGTCTTCTTGATGCAGGAGCATCCTGGGTGTAAGAGCAATCTTGCATCACCCAAAAATATTTTTGTTTTTGTATTCAATAAGGGCTATCTTGTGTAGAATTTCTATTTATGGAAACTTGCTATTTTTAGTAAGTTGGTCTTATGATCTCGTAATGTCTGATTTTACATATGGAGGTTCATCTCAGTCATATCAGCCTGCCAGCAAAGTTTCATGGCTAGATCAGGTCTAGTTTTGAAGATATTGAAGTTTTTCGGTATTGACAGTAGGGTATAGAAACTTTGAACTCAGTTTTGAAGGCTTTAGAGGCTTTGAATGAGGTCAAAAATTTGAGTGACAAGTGCTTTGCACCAGTCAAGCCTGTAGAGTGCTTCATGGCATTTTCAGAATGGGGTTATAATAGCCAATCGGGTCAACGGGCGATGACTTATGGTCTTCGGAAGTTGGGTCACCTGAAATGGCGAAAAATAATTTTTCTTCAAAATTTTAGTTTGGGTTTCAAAACTCATTTTGAGCCGACTTTGATGTAATAAATTGTAAAATAAAATAATTCTAAGTTTGGTCGGCCCTAAGGGCTAAATATTTAGAACATTCTCGGGCGGTGGAAATTGCCTATATAAAGAAGGCCCATAGTGTTGTCTAGGACAGTTCTGGGTAGTAGATTTGGGTATTGATCTGAGAGTTTTTCCTACATAATATTGTAAGGGAATGCCCATGTGGCTTTGCATATTGTAATTCTGAAAGTTTGTAATTCCACATTTATGGAGATAATAAGAAGCCAATTTTATGTTCTTGCATATTATTGTTGTTGTTTCTCTATTTTTGTTATGTGTTTGTGGTATTAAGGGGGAGCACCCTTAATCAAGTGGTATCAGAGTAGGAGTTCCTAAGTGGGTAAATAGATCACCGATTGTGAGGCAGTTTGCACTAGCACCATGGTTAGGGTTTCAGCGTGCATCGCAAAAATGCCTCCACGAAGAGAACGTGGTGGAAGAGCTGGTACTGTGACACCTAAGGTTAGAGAGCTGTAGAGATAAGTGCGAGCATTGCAAGAAGAGATTCACAGAGAAATGAATCTTAATGTTAGAGATGAAAGTGAGGATGAAGCCGAAGAAGAATATCAAGAAGGAGAAGCTCAAATTGTGAACTAGGAGGAAGAAAGACTTTTTCAGGTGATTTCCAAGATTGGGAAAAGACCTAAGTTTGAGGTTCCTACATTTTCTGAAAATCTTAACCCAGAGGAATTGATTGACTGGATCAATGAATGTGAGGAATATTTTGAGTATGAAGATGTTGAGGATCCTGATAGGGTCAAATTTGTGAAGGCCAGACTGAAAGGTCATGCGAAGGTCTGGTGGCAAGAAATTCAATTAGAGAGAAATAGAAGAGGGAAAGATAAAATCATGAGATGGGATTAGATGGTGGATAAATTGAAGTGATAGTTCATTCCTGTTGATTATGAGCTTGACCTACTAAAGAAAATGCAAATTTTGAAGCAAGTGGGAAGATCTATTCAGTTACAGAGGAGTTGTACCAACTTCTCATCAGAACAGGCCATGCAGAAGTTGATACGGAGAAAATTGCCAGATACCTTAATGGGTTACGGCCAAGCATTCAGGAGGAGTTGAATCTGGTTTGAATGAATAGTATTGAGGAGGCATACCAATTTGCCCTAAAAGTCAAGGAAAAGCTGAACAAGAAGTTTGAGCATAGACAAAATGGTAGAGGTCATGGTGGAAGATCTGGCGGATGGTCATATGGTGGCCGAAATGAAGATTCAAAAAATAAGGATGAGGCCAGTAGCTGCCAGAATCAGAGAGGAAACAATTCCAATCATTTCCAAAATTAGAATAATAGAGATCAAAAAGGAAGAGGACAAGGTTCAGGAAGAGGAGGCTTTCGTGGAACATTTTTTCACTATGGAGAAGAAGGTCATAGGGCATTTGAATGTCCTCAATGCCAAGGAAGGATAGATAGGAGGAATGAAGGCCAGGGTAGAGTTGCACATGTAGATGAAGATGCTAGATCATCAAATTCTGAAGATGCTGAAAGAGGAGAAATGCTAATTAACAGAAGAGTCCTGCTGAGTGGTGAGAATGAACCTGAACAAAAGAGGAGCCTATTTCGCACTAGATGCAAGTGTGAGGGTAAATGCTGTGATTTGATTATCGATAGTGGAAGCACTAACAATTTGGTGTCAAAAGAGATGGTGACAAAGTTGAAGCTCAAGAGACAGAAACACCCACATCCATATCGGATTGCCTGGGTGCAAGATGACCACAAGGTCATGGTCAGTGAACAGTGCCTCATAAAGTTCAAGATTGGTGGGTACCAAGATGAGGTACTATGTGATATCATCTCTATGGATGCATGTCATATGTTGTTGGGTAGATCATGGCAGTTTGAAAGATGTGCTATACACGATGGTCATGTGAATACCTATTCCCCAACAAAGGATGGAGTCCAACATAAGCCAAAGCCATTGAAGGAGACCGAAGAAAAGGTATGTGATAATGCAAGAATAACATTTGTTGATGGAAGAAAATTCCTAGATGGTATGTGGCATGAGCATGTGTGTTTTTCTTTAATTCCAAAAGTTAGTAAAGAAGAAGTAGAGGATGTACCTATAGAGGTTGCATATTTGTTGAATGAGTTTCAGGATATTGTATTTGATAATGTACCTGATGGATTACCATTGGTAACAAAAATTAGTCATCAGATGGATTTGATTCTAGGATCCAGTTTGCCAAATAAGGTAGCACACAGAATGACACCAGTAGAAAGTGAAGAGTTGAATAGACAAGTATACGAGTTATTGCAGAAGGGGTTGATTCGAGAGAGTCTGAGTCCCTATGTTATACCACCGGTATTAGCACCAAAGAAAAATGGAGAGTGGAGGATGTGTATAGATTCTAGAGTAATAAACAAGATCACAATCAAGTATAGGTTTCCATTTCCATGAATGGATGATATTATGGACTGTTTGAGTGGAGCTATGTATTTCTCAAAGATAGATCTGAAGAGTGGATATCACCAGATTCAGATCAGAGAAGGAGATGAATGGAAGACTACCTTCAAGACAAAGGAAGGACTATATGAGTGGTTAGTCATACCTTTTGGGCTAACCAATGCACCAAGCACTTTAATGCGGCTCATGAATGAGGTTCTGAAAGAATTTCTGGGAAAGTTTGTCATTGTTTACTAAGGTAAGATCTTTTCATGGTTTGGTTAGCTTTTACAGAAAGTTTATCAGAAATTTTAGTAGTATTTGTGGACCCTTGACTGAAACAATGAGAGGGGATAGAAAAGAGTTTAAGTGGACTAATGGGAGAAAAAAGAGATTTCAATTATTGAAATAAAAAGTTACAGAACAACCTATTTTAGCACTTCTAAATTTTAATAAGGTGTTTCAAGTGGACTGTGATGCTAGTGGTATTGCAATAGGAGCTGTTATGAGCCAAGAAGCTAAACCTGTTGCTTATTTCAGTGAGAAGTTAAATGATGCCAAGAGGAAGTATTCTGTTTATGATCAGGAATTTTTTGCTATAGTTAATGCATTAAAGAAGTGGAGACATTATCTGCTTCCTAAAGAGTTTGTCTTGTATACCAATCATCAAGCTTTGCAATATTTGAATAGTCAGGAAAAGTTGAATCAGAGGCATTTGAAATGGGTTGAATTTTTGCAGAGTTATACATTTGTTTTGAAACACAGGAGTGGAAACTCAAGAATTTATATCTAGAGGATCTTGATTTTGGTGAAGCTTGGAAAGGTTGTACAGAACCTATTACTCTAGATAGGACAAAATGGATGGATTTCATCATCCAGGATGATATGCTATTCAGAGGGAGTCAGTTATGCATTCCAAGAAGTTCTATGAGGGAGAATCTCATCAAAGAGAAGCATAGTGGAGGATTGGCTAGACATTTTGGTCATGATAAAACCCTTCCTTTGGTTGGTGAGAATTATTATTGGTCACAATTGCAGCAAGATGTGAAGAAGTTTGTACAGAGTTGCAGAGTATGTCAGATGGTGAAAGGAGTGAAGAAAAATAAAAAGTTTTATCAGCCATTACCTGTACTAGAGAAGCCTTGGGAGGATATCAATATGGACTTTATTCTATGTTTACCGAGGACACAGCAAGGACATGATTCAATTTTTGTAGTACTTGACAGATTTTCAAGGATGGCACATTTCATTCCCTGCAAGAAGACTAATGATGCTATTCATGTAGCAGAATTATTTTTTAGAGAAGTGGTGAGACTACATGGTTTGCCAAAGACCATAGTTTCAGATCGAGATACTAAGTTTGTTGGATATTTTTGGCGAACGTTGTGGAAGAAGTTGAAGATAGATTTAAAGTTCAGTTCATCACATCATCCACAGACTGATGGATAGATAGAGGTGGTGAATAGAAGTCTGAAAAATTTGCTGAGATGTTTGGTTGGAGATAAGCCAACAGGATGAGATTTGATTTTACCACAAGCAGAATTTGCATACAATAATTCTGTCAAAAGGAGCATTGGTAAATCACCATTCCAGATTGTATAGGGAAGTAGTCCAAGAAATGCATCTGAATTGAGAAAGATAGATAAAGGAGAAATAAGTAGTGCTAAAGCTGAGGATTTTGTAGAACACTTGAAGAACATCCATGAGGAGGTGAGGAAGCAAATTACCAAGATGAATGACCAGTATAAGGCCACGACAGATGAGAAAAGGAGGCATAAGAAATTTCAAGTTGGAGATGAAGTCAAGGTTCATTTGCAGAAGGAGCGATTTCTGGTTGGTACATATAACAAGTTAAAAATGAAGAAGTTTGGGCCATGTAAGATACTAAAGAAGCATGATTCAGGAAATGCATATGAGGTAGAATTGCCTACTGAGCTGAATATTTCACTTATGTTTAACATTTCAGATTTGACAGATTATCATGAAGGAGGTGTTCAAGATGAGGTTGCAGCAGCATAGTGGAGTATTCCAGCAACCAATTCAGATATCAAGGAGATTGAAGACATATTGGACAGTCGTGTTGGCAGAAGCACAAGAAATAGGACATGTAAAGAGTATTTGGTCAAATGGAAAGCATGACCTGTTGAAGATTCATCATGGCTAAAAAGGAGGAGGTTAACCCTCTTGGTTTTCCTCAGCACACTTGAGTTGTGATAGGGTCACTTCTCAAATTACCCCAGGTGTCTGATGCAGGAGCATCTTGGGTGTAAGAGCAATCTTGCATCACCCAAAAATATTTCTATTTTTGTATTTAATAAGGGCTATCTTGTGTAGAGTTGGTATTTATGGAAACTTGCTATTTTTAGTAAGATGGTCTTACGATCTTGGAATGTTTGATTTTACATATGGAGGTTCATCTCAGTCATATCATCTTGCCAGCAAAGTTTCATGTCTAGATCAGGTCTAGTTTTGAAGATATTGAAGATTTTCGGTATTGGTAGCAGGGTACAGAAAGTTCAAACCTAGTTTTAAAAGCTTTAGAAGCCTTGAATGAGGTCAAGAATCTAAGCGATGGGTGTATTACACTAGGCAAGCCTATAGAGAACTTCGTGGCATTTTCCAAATGGGGTTATAATAGCCAATCGGGTCAACGGGTGATGACTTATGGTCTTCGAAAGTTGGGTCACCTGAAATGGCAGAAAATAATTTTTCTTCAAAATTTTTGTTTGGGTTTCAAAACTCATTTTGAGTTGACTTTGATGTAATAAATTGTAAAGTAAAATAATTCTAAGTTTGGTCAGCCCTAAGGGCTAAATTTCTAGAACCTTCTCAGGCGGTGGAAATTGCCTATATAAAGAAGGTCGGTAGTGTTGTCTAGAGCAGTTCTGGGTAGTAGATCTAGGTATTGATTCGAGGTTTTGTCCTACATAATATTGTAATGGAATGCCCATGGGGCTTTGCATATTATAATTCTGAAAGTTTGTAATTCTACATTTGTGGAGATAATAAGAAGCCAATTTTATGTTCTTGCATATTATTGTTGTTGTTTCTCTATTTCTGTTATGTGTTTGTGGTATTAAGGGGGAGCACCCTTCATCAAAAGGTATTAGAGTAGGAGTTCCTGAGTGTGTAAATAGATCCCTGACTGTGAGGTAATTTGCATGAGGACCGTGGTTAGGGTTTCAGCGCGCAAAGCGAAAATGCCTCCACGAAGAGAACATGGCGGAAGAGCTAGTACTGTGACACCTGAGGTTAGAGAGCTGCAAAGACAAGTGCGAGCATTAAAAGAAGAGATTCATAGAAGAATGAATCTTAATGTCAGAGATGAAAGTGAGGATGAAGATGAAGAAGAATATCAAGAATGAGAAGCTGAAATTGTGAACCAGGAGGAAGAAAGACTTTTTAGGTGATTTTCAAGATTGGGAAAAGACTTAAGATTGAGGTTCCTACATTTTCTGGAAATCTTAACCCAGAAGAATTGATCGAATGGATCAATGAATGTGAGGAATATTTTGAGTATCAAGATGTTGAGGATCTTAATAGGGTCAAATTTGTGAAGGCCAGACTGAAAGGTCATGTGAAGATCTGGTTGCAAAAAATTCAATTGGAGCGAAATAGAAGAGGGAAAGATAAAATCACAAGATGGGATCAGATGGTGGATAAATTGAAGTGACAGTTCATTCCTATTGATTATGAGCTTGACCTACTGAAGAAAATGCAAAGTTTTAAGCAAGTAGGAAGATCTGTTCAGGAGTATACAGATGAGTTCTATTGACTTCTCATTAGAACAAGCTATGCGAAAGCTGATAAGGAGAAAGTTGCCCGATACCTTAATGGGTTACGGCCAAGCATTCAGGAGGAGTTGAATCTAGTTCGAATGAATAGTATTGAGGAGGCATACTAGTTTTCCCTAAAAGTTGAGGAAAAGCTGAACAAGAAGTTTGACAGGAGACAAAATGGAAGAGGTCATGGTGGAAGATCTAGTGGACGGTCATATGGTAGCCGAAATGAAGATCCAAAAAAAAAGGATGAGGCCAATAGTAGCCAGAATCAAAGTGGAAATAATTCCAATCATTTCCAAGATCAGAATAATAGAGATCAGAAAGGAAGAGGAAGAGGACAAGGTTCAGGAAGAGGAGGCTTTCATGGAACATGTTTTCAATGTGGAGAAGAAGGTCATAGGGCATTTGCATGTCCTCAATGCCAAGGAAGGATAGATAGGAGGAATGAAAGTCAGGCTAGAGTTGCACATGTAGATGAAGATTCTAAATCATTAAATTCTGAAGATGCTAAAAGAGGAGAAATGCTAATTAACAGAAGAGTCCTGCTAAGTGGTGAGAATGAACCTGAACAAAGGAGGAGCCTGTTTCGCACTAGATGCAAGTGTGAGGGTAAATGTTGTGATGTGATTATCGATAGTGGAAGCACTGAAAATTTTGTGTTAGAAGAGATGGTGACAAAGTTGAAGCTCAAGAGACAAAAACACCCACATCCAATATCGTATTGCCTAGGTGCAGGATGACCACAAGGTCATGCTCAGTGAACAATGCCTGGTAAAGTTCAAGATCGGCGGGTACCAAGATGAGGTACTATGTGATATCATCTCTATGGATGCATGTCATATGTTGTTGGGTAGACCGTGGAAATTTGACAGATGTGTTGTACATGATGGTCATGTGAATACCTATTCTCTGACAAAGGATGGAGTGCGACAAAAGCTTAAACCATTGAAGGAGACCGAAGGAAAGGTATGTGGTAATGCAAGAAGAAGTAGAGGATGTACCTGTAGAGGTTGCAGATTTGTTTAATGAGTTTCAAGATATTGTATCTGATAATGTACCTGATGGATTACCACTAGAAAGGAAGATCAGTCATCAGATAGATTTGATTCCAGGAGCCAGTTTTCCAAACAAGGCAGCACACAAAATGACACCAGTAGAAAGTGAAGAGTTGAACAGACAAGTATACGAGTTATTGCAAAAGGGGTTGATTCGAGAGAGTCTGAGTCCGTGTGTTATACCAGTGGTATTAGCACCAAAAAATAAAAAAGAGTGGAGGATGTTTATAGATTCTAGAACAATAAACAAGATCATAATCAAGTATAGGTTTTCATTGCCACGAATGGATGATATTATGGACTATTTGAGTGGAGCTGTGTATTTCTCAAAAATAGATCTAAAGAGTGGATATCACTAGATTTAGATTAGAGAAAGAGATGAATGGAAGACTACCTTCAAGAAAGAGGAAGGACTATATGAGTGGTTAGTCATGCCTTTTGGGCTAACCAATGCACCGAGCACTTTCATGTGGCTCATGAATGAGGTTCTGAAAGAATTTTTAAGAAAGTTTTTCATTGTTTACTTAGATGATATTTTGATCTTTAGCAAGACATTGGAGGAACATATGATGCATATTTGTATGGTGTTTGAGAATCTAAGAGATGAGAAATTGTTGATTAATTTGAAGAAGTGCAATTTTGTGAAGAAAGAGTTAGTGTATTTGGGATTTCTAGTTTCAGTAGAAGGTCTAAAAATGGACCCAGAGAAGGTACAAGCTATCCTTGAATGGCCTACTCCAAGGACTGGTACTGAGGTAAGATCTTTTCATGGTTTGGTTAGCTTTTACAGAAATTTTATCAAAAATTTTAGTAGTATTTGTGGACTCTTGACTGAAACAATGAGAGGGGATAGAAAAGAGTTTAAGTGGACTAATGGGGCAGAAAAGAGTTTTTAATTATTGAAACAAAAAGTTATAGAATAGCCTATTTTAGCACTTCCAAATTTTAATAAGGTGTTTCTAGTGGACTGTGATGCTAGTGGTACTGCAATAGGAGCTGTTATGAGCCAAGAAGGTAAACCTGTTGCTTATTTCAGTGAGAAATTAAATGATGCCAAGAGGAAGTATTTTGTTTATGATCAGGAATTTTATGCTATAGTTCATGCATTAAAGAAGTGGAGACATTATCTGCTTCCTAAAGAGTTTGTCTTCTATACCAATCATCAAGCTTTGCAATATTTGAATAGTCAAGGAAAGTTGAATTAGAGGCATTTGAAATGGGTTGAGTTTTTGTAGAGTTATACATTTGTTTTGAAACATAGGAGTGGAAAGTCTAATAGGGTTGTGGATGCTCTTAGCAGAAGGCAACTATTGTTGATAGAAATGCAGATTGAAGTGGTTGGGTTCAAGGAACTCAAGAATTTGTATCTAGAGGATCCTGATTTTGGTGAAGCTTGGAAAGCTTGTACAGAACCTATTACTCTAGATAGAACAAAATGGCTGGATTTCATCATCCAGGATGATATGCTATTCAAAGGGAGTCAGTTATGCATTCCAAGAAGTTCTATGAAGGAGAATCTCATCAAAAAGAAGCATAGTGGAGGATTGGCTAGACATTTTGGTCATGATAAAACCCTTGCTTTAGTTGGTGAGAATTATTATTGGTCACAATTGCAGCAAGATGTGAAGAAGTTTATACAGAGTTGCAGAGTATGTCAGATGGTGAAAGTAGTGAAGCAAAATACAGGGTTATATCAGCTATTACCTGTACTAGAGAAGCCTTGGGAGGATATCAGTATGGACTTTGTTCTAGGTTTATCGAGGACACAGTAGGGACATGATTCAATTTTTGTAGTAGTTGACAGATTTTCAAGGATGACACATTTCATTCCATGCAAGAAGACTAATGATGCTATTCATGTAACAGAATTGTTTTTTAGAAAAGTGGTGAGACTACATGGTTTGTCAAAGACCATAGTTTCAGATCGAGATACTAAGTTTGTTGGATATTTTTGGCGAACGTTGTGGAAGAAGTTGAAGACAGATTTGAAGTTCAAATCATCACATCATCCACAGACTGATGGACAGACAGAGGTGGTGAATAGAAGGTTGGAAAATTTGCTGAGATGTTTGGTTGGAGATAAGCCAAGAGGATGGGATTTGATTTTACCACAAGCAGAATTTGCATACAATAATTCTGTCAAAAGGAGCACTGGTAAATCACCATTCTAAATTTTATAGGGAAGTAGTCCAAGAAATGCATCTGAATTAAGAAAGATAGATAAAGGAGAAATAAGTAGTGCTGAAGCTAAAGATGTTGCAGAACACTTGAAAAACATCCATGAGGAGGTGAGGAAGCACATTACTAAGATGAATGCACAGTATAAGGCCATGACAGATGAGAAAAAAAGGCATAAGAAATTTCAAGTTGGAGATGAAGTCATGGTTCATTTGCGAAAGGAGCGATTTCTAGTTGGTACATATAAAAAGTTGAAAATGAAGAAGTTTGGGCCATATAAGATATTAAAGAAGCATGATTCAAGAAATGCATATGAGTTAGCATTGCCTACTAAGCTGAATATTTCACTAGTGTTTAACATTTTAGATTTGATAGAGTATCATGAAGGAGGTGTTGAAGATGATGTTGCAACAGCATAGTGGAGTATTCCAGCAACGAGTTCAGATATCAAGGAGATTGAAGATATATTGGATAGTCGTGTTGGCAGAAGCACAAGAAACAGGACATATGAAGAGTATTTGGTCAAATGGAAAGGATGACCTATTGAAGATTCATCATGGATAGCAAAGGAGGAGGTTAACCCTATTGGTTTTCCTTTGCACACTTGAGTCGTGATAGGGTCACTTCTCAAATTACCCCAAGTGTTTGATGCCGGAACATACTGGGTGTAAGAGCAATCTTGCATCACCCATAAATATTTCTATTTTTGTATTTAATAAGGGCTATCTTGTGCAGAGTTGGTATTTATGGAAACTTGCTATTTTTAGTAAGATGGTCTTATGATCTCGAAATGTATGATTTTACATATGGAGGTTCATCTTAGTCATATCAGCTTGCCAGCAAAGTTTCATGGCTAGATCAGGTCTAGTTTTGAAGATATTGAAGATTTTCAGTATTGGTAGAATGGTACAGAAACTTCAAACTCAATTTTGAAGGCTTTAGATGCCTTGAATGAGGTCAAAAATCTAAGTGACAGGTGCTTTGTGCTAGTCAGGCCTGTAGAGTGCTTTGTGGCATTTCCAGAATAGGGCTATAATAGCCAATCGGGTCAACGGGCGATGACTTATGGTCTTCAGAAGTTGGGTCACCTAAAATGGCAGAAAATAATTTTTCTTCAAAATTTTTGTTTGGGTTTCAAAATTCATTTTGAGCCGACTTTGATGTAATAAATTGTAAAATAAAATAATTCTAAGTTTGGTCGGCCCTAAGGGCTAAATTTCTAGAACCTTCCCGGGTGGTGGAAATTGCTTATATAAAGAAGGCTCGTAGTGTTGTCTAGGGCAGTTCTGGGTAGTAGATCTGGGTATTAATTTGAGGCTTTAGCCTACATAATATAGTAAGGGAATGCCCATGTGGCTTTGCATATTGTAATTCTGAAAGTTTGTAATTCCACATTTGTGGAGATAATAAGAAGCCAATTTTCTGTTCTTGCATATTATTGTTGTTGTTTCTCTGTTTCTGTTATGTGTTTGTGGTATTAAGGGGGAGCACCCTTCATCAAGTGCTATCAGATTTGGATTACTTGAGTTTGTAAACAGATCACCGACTATGAGGTAGTTTGCACCAGGACTGTGGTTAGAGTTTCAGTGCGCATCACGAAAATACCTCCACGAAGAGAACATGGTGGAAGAGCTGGTACTGTGACACTTGAGGTTAGAGAGCTGCAGAGACAAGCGTGAACATTGTAAGAAGAGATTCATAGAGGAATGAATCTTAATGTCAGAGATGAAAGTGAGGATGAAGCCGAAGAAGAATATCAAGAAGAAGCTAAAATTGTGAACTAGGAGGAAGAAAGACTTTTTCAGGTGATTTTCAAGATTGGGAAAAGACCTAAGATTGAGGTTCTTACATTTTATAGAAATCTTAACCCAGAGGAATTGATTGACTGGATCAATGAATGTGAGGAATATTTTGAGTATGAAGATGTTGAGGATCCTGATAGGGTCAAATTTGTGAAGGCCAGACTGAAAGGTCATGCGAAGATCTGGTGGCAAAAAATTTAATTGGAGTGAAATAGAAGAGGGAAAGATAAAATCACTAGATGGGATCAGATGGTGGATAAATTGAAGTGACAGTTCATTCTTGTTGAGTATGAGCTTGACCTACTAAAGAAAATGCAAAGTTTGAAGCAAGCAGGAAGATATATTCAGGACTATATAAAAGAGTTCTACCAACTTCTCATCAGAATAGGCCATGCGGAAGCTAATAAGGAGAAAGTTTCCCGATACCTTAATGGGTTATGACCAAGCATTCAGGAGGAGTTGAATCTGGTTCGAATGACCAGTATTGAGGAGGCATACCAGTTTGCCCTAAAAGTCAAGGAAAAGCTGAACAAAAAGTTTGAGAGCAGAGAAAATGGAAGAGGTCATGGTCAAAGATCTGGTGGAAGGTCATATGGTGGCCGAAATGAAGATCTGAAAAATAAGGATGAGGCCAGTAGCAGCCAGAATCAGAGAGGAAACAATTCCAATCATTTCCAAGATCAGAATAATAGAGATCAGAGAGGAAGAGGAAGAGGAAAAGGTTCAGGAAGAGGAGGCTTTTGTGGAACATGTTTTCACTGTGTAGAAGAAGGTCATAGGGAATTTGAATGTCCTCAATGCCAAGGAAGGATAGATAGGAGGAATGAAGGCCATGCTAGAGTTTCACATGTAGATGAAGATGCTAGATCATTAAATTCTAAAGATGCTGAAAGAGGAGAAACACTAATTAACAGAAGAGTCCTACTGAGTGGTGAGAATGAACCTGAACAAAGGAGGAGCCTATTTTGCACTAGATGCAAGTGTGAGGGTAAATGTTGTGATGCGATTATCGATAGTGGAAGCACTGACAATTTGGTGTCAGAAGAGATGGTGACAAAGTTGAAGCTCAAGAGATAAAAACACCCACATCCATATCAGATTTCCTAGGTGCAGGATGACCACAAGGTCATGGTCAGTGAATAGTGCCTCATAAAGTTCAAGATCGGTGGGTGCCAAGATGAGGTACTATGTGATATCATCTCTATGGATGCATGTCATATGTTGTTGGATAGACCGTGGCAGTTTGATAGATGTGATGTACATGATGGTCGTGCGAATACTTATTCCCTGAAAAAGGATGGAGTGCGACATAAGCTAAAGCCATTGAAGGAGACCAAAGAAAAGGTATGTGGTAATGCAAGAATAACATTTGTTGATGGAAGAAAATTCCTAGATGGTATGCACCATGAGCATGTGTGTTTTGCTTTAATTCCAAAAGCTAGTAAAGAAGAAGTAGAGGATGTACCTGTAGAGGTTGTAGATTTGTTGAATGACTTTCAAGATATTGTATCTGATAATGTACCTAATGGATTACCACCGGTAAGGAAGATCAGTCATCAGATGAATTTGATTTCAGGAGCTAGTTTGCCAAACAAGGTAGCACACAGAATGACACCACCAGAAAGTGAAGAGTTGAACAGACAAGTACATGAGTTATTGCAGAAGGGGTTGATTTGAGAGAGTCTGATTCCCTCTATTATACCAGCGGTATTAGCACCAAAGAAGAATGGAGAGTGGAGGATGTGTACAGATTCCAGAGTAATAAACAAGATCACAATCAAGTATAGGTTTCCATTGCCATGAATGGATGATATTATGGACTGTTTGAGTGGAGCTATGTATTTCTCAAAAATAGATCTGAAGAGTGGATATCACCAGATTCAAATTAGAGAAGGAGATGAATGGAAAACTACCTTCAAGACAAAGGAAGGACTATATGAGTGGTTAGTCATGCCTTTTGGGCTAACCAATGCACCGAGCACTTTCATGCGGCTCATGAACGAGGTTCTAAAAGAATTTTTGGGAAAGTTTGTCATTGTTTACTTAGATGATATTTTGATCTTTAGCAAGACATTGGAGAAACATATGATGCATATTCGTATGGTGTTTGAGAAGCTAAGAGATGAGAAATTGTTGATTAATTTGAAGAAGTGCAATTTGGTGAAGAAAGATTTAGTGTATTTTGGATTTGTAGTTTCATTAGAATGTCTAAAAATGGACCTAGAGAAGGTACAAGCTATCCTTGAATGGCCTACTTCAAGGAGTGCTACTAAAGTAAGATCTTTTCATGGTTTGGCTAGCTTTTACAGAAAGTTTATCAAAAATTTTAGCAGTATTTGTGGACCCTTGACTGAAACAATGAGAGGGGATAGAAAAGAGTTTAAGTGAACTAATGGGGCAGAAAAGAGTTTTCAATTATTGAAACAAAAAGTTACAGAACAACCTGTTTTAGCACTTCCAGATTTTAATAAGCTATTTCAAGTGGACTGTGATGCTAGTGGTACTACAATAGGAGTTGTTATGAGCTAAGAAGGTAAATCTGTTGCTTATTTCAGTGAGAAGTTAAATGATGCCAAGAGGAAATATTTTGTTTATGATCAGGAATTTTATGCTATAGTTCAGGGATTAAAGAAGTGGACACATTATCTGCTTCCTAAAGAGTTTATCTTGTATACCGATCATCAAGATTTTCAATATTTGAATAGTCAAGGAAAGTTGAATTAGAGGCATTTGAAATCGGTTGAGTTTTTGCAGAGTTATACATTTGTTTTCAAACACAGGAGTGGAATGTCTAATAGGGTTGTGGATGCTCTTAGCAGAAGGCAACTATTGTTGACAGAAATACAGATTGAAGTATTTGGGTTCAAAGAACTCAAGAATTTGTATCTAGAGGATCTTGATTTTGGTGAAGTTTGGAAATCTTGTACAGAACCTGTTACTCTAGGTAGGATGAAATGGTTGGATTTCATCATCTAGGATGATATGCTATTAAGAGGGAGTCAGTTGTACATTCCTAGAAGTTCTATGAGGGATAATCTCATCAAAGAGAAGCATAGTGGAGGATTGGCTAGATATTTTGGTCGTGATAAAACCCTTGCTTTGGTTGGTGAGAATTATTATTGGCCACAATTGTAGTAAGATGTGAAGAAGTTTGTACAGAGTTGTAGAGTAGGTCAGATGGTGAAAGGAGTGAAGTAGAATACAGGGTTGTATCATCCATTACCTCTACCAGAGAAACCTTGGGAGGATATCAGTATGGACTTTGTTCTAGGTTTACCGAGGACACAGCGGGGACATGATTCAATTTTTGTAGTAGTTGACAAATTTTTGAAGATGGCACATTTCATTCCCTGCAAGAAGACTATGATGTTGTTCATGTAGCAGAATTATTTTTCAGAGAAGTGGTGAGATGACATGGTTTGCCAAAGACCATAGTTTCAGATCAAGAGACTAATTTTGTTGGATATTTCTAGTGAACGTTGTGGAAGAAGTTGAAGATAGATTTGAAGTTTAGTTCATCACATCATCCACAGACTGATGGACAGACAGAGGTGGTGAATAGAAGTTTGGAAAATTTGCTGAGATGTTTGGTTGGAGATAAGTCAATAGGATGGGATTTGATTTTACCACAAGCAGAATTTGCATACAATAGTTCTATCAACAGGAGCACTAGTAAATCACCATTCTAGATTGTATATGGAAGTAGTCCAAGAAATGCATCTGAATTAAGAAAGATAAATAAAGGAGAAATAAGTACTGTTGAAGCTGAGGATTTTGCAGAACACTTGAAGAACATCCATGAGGAGGTGAGGAAGCACATTACCAAGATGAATGCGCAGTATAAGGCTAAGGAAGATGAGAAAAGGAGGCATAAGGAATTTCAGGTTGGAGATGAAGTCATGGTTCATTTTCAGAAGGAGCGATTTCTGGTTGGTACATATAACAAGTTGAAAATGAAGAAGTTTGGGCCATGTAAGATACTGAGGAAGCATGATTCAAGAAATGCATATGAGGTAGAATTGCCTACTGAGCTGAATATTTCACCAGTGATTAACATTTTAGATTTGATAGAGTATCATGAAGAAGGTGTTGAAGACGAGGTTGCAGCAGCACAGTGGAGTATTCCAGCAACTAGTTCAGATATCAAGGAGATTGAAGACATATTGGACAGTCGTGTTGGCAGAAGCACAAGGAACAGGAGATATGAAGAGTATTTTGTCAAATGGAAAGGATGACCTATTGAAGATTCATCATGGCTAACAAAGGAGGAGGTTAACCATCTTGGTTTTTGTCTGCACACCTGAGTTGTGATAGGGTCACTTCTCAAATTACCCTAGGTGTCTAATGCAGGAGCATCCTAGGTTTAAGAGCAATCTTGCATCACCCTAAAATATTTCTATTTTTGTATTCAATAAGGGCTATCTTGTGCAGAGTTGCTATTTATGGAAACTTTCTATTTTAAGTAAGATGGTCTTACGATCTTGGAATGTCTGATTTTACATATGGAGGTTCATCTCAGTCATATCAGCCTGCTAGCAAAGTTTCATGGCTAGATCAGCTCTAGTTTCAAAGATATTAAAGATTTTCAGTATTGGTAGTAGGGTACAGAAACTTTGAACTTAGTTTTGAAGGCTTTAGAGGTCCCGGATGAGGTCAAAAATCTAAGTGATAGGCACCTCACGCCAATCAAGCCTGTAGAGCTCTTTGTGGCATTTCTAGAATGGGGTTATAATAGCCAATCAGGTCAACGGGCGATGACTTATGGTCTTCAAAAGTTGGGTCACCTGAAATGGCGGAAAATAATTTTTCTTCAAAATTTCTGTTTGGGTTTCAAAACTCATTTTGAGCCAACTTTGATGTAATAAATTGTAAAATAAAATAATTCTATGTTTGGTCGGCCCTAAGGGCTAAATTTCTAGAACCTTCTTGGGCGGTGGAGATTGCCTATATAAAGAAGGTCCGTAGTGTTGTCTAGGGCAATTCTGGGTAGTAGATCTGGATATTGATTCGAGGCTTTGTCCTACATAATATTGTAAGGGAATGCCCATGTGGCTTTGCATATTATAATTATGAAAGTTTGTAATTCCACATTTGTGGAGATAATAAGAAGCCAATTTTATGTTCTTGCATATTATTGTTGTTGTTTCTCTATTTCTATTATGTGTTTGTGGTATTAAGGGGGAGCACCCTTCATTACTTCTACATTTTGAGTTTCTTATTACAATCAGGAGAAGAATATTACTCTCCAAATGGTTTCGGATAGTAACATTTGGACTTCCTCTTCACAAATATATTTCTTCCCTCATCTTGTTGCCTATTGGTACTGACAAAGTGAATCTAGACATTTCTGCTATGTAATGGGGTAAAAATGGTTTCCTAATTTATTAATATGTGTCTAAATAACACATGGAAGAACCTTTTCTTTGATATTGCTCACTAACACTTTAGAACTGAAAATGTTTACAAAAACTAGCTTGTACTTGCATGAGGACATTATATATTATAGGAATCCCACATAGAAGTAGCTAGAAAGCTGCTCAAAAAATAGTAACTGATAGCAAGTGGGATAATGCAGATGCTTTAATAAACCACTATGTTCTTTACTCAAGCAACATCTGGCTCATCTACTCGACTGGGGCATATTTGGGAACAAACAGTTTCCATTTAAACTCAAGTCTTTGGAAATGCAATTATATTTGTCAGTGGAGAAGATACACCCATTGTATCTGCAATAACTTTATGCTCACTAGAATTTTCATTTCTGTTCAATTGGGATACTCTTTCCAAAATTGCATCTACCCTTTTACCAATTTGGGAAATCAATGGGTCTATTTGTGGACCTAGAAGGAGTTGGTCACCTAAATGAGAACCTTGAGATGAATCAAGAACTTATCTATGAAAGATATTAGTACCTTGAGAAGCTCTCCATTTGTCAGCTGAATTAAATTCTTGGACCATAGATGGCTGCCCTTTGTTGTAAAATGAGTAGTGAGATTGCCTTGCCAAAGGTGGCAATGAACTTACATTTGAGGGATATTGCCCAACATGAGTAACCTGGTTTCCCAAGTCCCATAAATGCAAGGCCATTGAAGAATAGGCATTTCTAATAGAAATATTTGTGGTGCTAGAATGAAGTGCATGACCAAATTCTTTTCCTGCTAATGAACCAATTTGAGGCTTCATTTCACATTGCTCTGTGGATAATTCCATAGCACTTGTTAGTTCTCTATCTGAACTTTTTGTGACAGTGTACATGTGCACTGAAGAGCTTTTTTCACTACTTGAGCTACTAGAAAATGGTGAGTACTCATCATCATCATCTGATATAGGCTCACACACATATCTTACTTCTTTCCTTTGTCACTTTCCCCTTCCTAGCTCTTCCTCCTTATCTGTAACTTCTATCATGGGTCCAAGAATCGCTTCCCACTCTTCCCCATTAACTGTGGGCTTTTACTCTTCATCTTGAGTAATTGGCATACCTTGGATGGCACCAAAATAACCATTTTCTTCTGAAATGTCCTTTTGTCTCACTTTAAAATCTCTCTATTAAGAAGATTTTCTATATCTTCCTTTGTATATTGAATAGATGTAACTGCAATCCCATGTTCATCAAGAATATTCCTTGCACCGTTGAGTAATATATCATGCAATTCCTTAATAGTTTCATTCTTAACAGAATTAATAACTAGATTTTCCATAGCCAATTTTCTTCTTGATTGTTGCAATATTTTCTCCTCAACTGAATATTTTGTAATCAGTTGATATAAAATCACATTTTTCTCTTTTCCAATCTTGTGGGATTATGATTGAGCTTGTAGATCCACAAAAGGGTTGAAATCTGGATCTAGTGGAAGAGTAGTATTAGCAAGAAGTCATTCACTAACATCTCATCTTTATAACAACTAAATTTGGATTAACTAGAAGCATTAACGAATCTGGATTGGACTCTTAAAGAATTCTTTCTAGTATTCAGGACTCAATTACCTGTGCATTATAGCATAACATAGCAAACAAATAGAATCAAACTATCTGAGGAAGATACAGTAGCTGATCTACGTCCTGTGGATAAAAAAAGATGATCTGTAAAACTTAACCTAAAAATTTAGTTCTTCTAACAAAAAATGTCTAATCATGTAGCAAGGTACAAAATCTCGAGAAAGGTGTAACAAATTAATATGCAAATATTTTTATCCATAACAACATTTTCTACATTTATTATGATATTGATCTGATTTGATGCACCTTCGCTATTTGATCGATCCATTCCCTTTAATTTTACTTGGTTTGCTCTTTTTGCACATCATAGGCTAGGATTTGATAGTGGATATGACCTTGGTACTGCTAGTGTTAATGATAAATTTTATCTTTTAGCTATTATTATTTTGTCATTTTTCCTCTATGATGCTTTTGTATATGAATTGTGGATATTCTCTATGAAAATTTTCATTTTTCCCTATACGATGCCTTTGTATACAAATTTTTGAGAATCTCTTGCGGAAATATGAAAATTATAATGTTCCTCCTAGAGCATACATTAATGAAGTTCTTCATGCTTCTGCATTCCAATGTGTCAAAAGGGGTCACGGGGACTTCCTAGGGGTCCTAACACATGATAAGGTGTACTAGGGCCCCTAGGGAGTCCTCATGAGTCCTTTTGACACATTTGAACACTCAAGTATGTCCGAAGGGGTCTTTGGGACCCCTTAAGACACACTTGAGCATTCCAATGTGTCAAAAGGGGTCATGGGGACTTCCTAGGGGTCCTTACGTGTGATAAGGCATACTAGGACACCTAGGAAGTCCCCATGACCCCTTTCGACACATTTAAATGCTCAAGTGTGTCAGAAGGGGTCATGGGGACCCCTTAAGACACACTTGAGCACTCCAATGTGTCAAAAGGGGTCATCAGGACTTCGTAGCAGTCTTAACATGTGATAAGGCATAATAGGACCCCTAGGGAGTCCCCATGACCCCTTTTGACACATTTGAATGCTCAAGTGTGTTCGAAGGGGTCCTAGGACCCCTTAAGATCCACTTTAGCATTCCAATGTGTCAAAAGGGGTCATGGGGAGTTCCTAAGGGTCCTAACACGTGATAAGACATACTAGGACACCTAGGGAGTCCCCATGACCCCTTTTGACACATTTAAATGCTCAAGTGTATCTGAAGGGGTCATGGGGACCCCTTAAGACACACTTGAGCATTCCAATGTGTCAAAAGGGGTCATGGGGATTTCCTAGGGGTCCTAACACGTGATAAGGCATACTAGGATCCCTAGGGAGGCCCCATGACCCCTTTTGACACATTTGAATGCTCAAGTGTGTTTGAAGGGGTCATGGGGACTGCTTAAGACATAGTTGAGCATTCCAATGTGTCAAAATAGGTCATGGGGACTTCCTAGGGGTCCTAATGCATGATAAGGCATACTAGGACCGCTAGGGAGTGCCCATGACCCCTTTTGACACATTTGAATGCTCAAGTGTGTCTGAAGGGGTCCTAGGACCCCTTAAGACACACTTGAGCATTCCAATGTGTCAAAAGAGGTCATGGGGAGTTCCTAGGGGTCGTAACGCATGATAAGGCCTACTAGGACCCCTAGGGAGTCCCCATGACCCCTTTTGACACATTTGAATGCTCAAGTGTGTCTAAAGGGGTCATGGGGACCCCTTAAGACACACTTGAGCATTCCGATGTGTCAAAAGGAGTAATTGGGACTTCCTAAGGGTCCTAACATGTGATAAGGTGTACTAGGACCCCTAGGGAGTTCCCATGACCCCTTTTGACATATTGAAATTCTCAAGTGTATCTTAAGGGGTCCTAGGACTGCTTCGGACACACTTTAGCATTCAAATGTGTCAAAAGGGGTCATGGGGAATCCTAGGGGTCCTAGTACACCTTATCACATGTTAGTGTTGGAAATATTCAGGAATTAACCAAGTTACTGAGAGGGGAGGGGTGAATCAGTAACTCCAAATTTTCTTCTAATTTTAACATGTATTTTACTTTTTAACCTTTGCATACAGAAAGCATGAAACTTGAAAGCATTCACAATAATGACACATAGATTTGGTTACCCAGAAACCTTCCAAAAGAAAGTAAAACTGGGGTGGGGATGAAACCCACAAAGCTTTAATACTGCAGAATAAAGTTGGCCGGTTAAGGCTTACAATTTGATCACTTCTGATGATTTGCCCTGTTAGGAGCAATAAGGATTGCTAAATCCACCCTGTTAAAGGATTTACAAACATACAGTGAAGTATGCACTCGGTAAAGAGATTTATACAAAGACTGTTAAGTCTACCCGGTTAAAGGATTTAGTACTGATTCACCTGTTAGAATGAAACAGTAGATCTCGCTTTGCAACTGGATTGCTGATTGAGATTCTCTGATGTACTGATCACCTTCTGTGATGAATTTGTCTTTGTTGTACCTTATACTTCTGAAGCCTTCTACAATTCGCTTATTTCTGCCTTTCTTTTTCTTTCACATGTATTCTCCTTGATGCATTTCATCTTTTTACAACATTGTTTATATACATGTTTTAAACAATTAATTACAATTACAATTACACAGTCGGCTTGACAAATAAACATAAGTGCTACTAAGTCGGCCCAAATATGGTTACTCGGTTCCTTCAAACTGACTCGGTGACTTTCTGATACTCGGCGTCCACTGCATTACTCGGCATCGTCATGCACTCGGTAGAAGTGAAGGCACGGTTCATACTGATCACTCGGTAGGTTTTGAACTCGGTAAGTACTGGTGACTCGATAGACAAAATGTTACTCGGTTTTCATTGTCCTGATCGGTTTGTACTAACTTGCTCAGTTTGCACTGTTTGCTCGGTTTGCACTGTCTGCTCGGTTTGCACTGTCTGCTCGGTTTGCACTGTCTGCTCGGTTTGCACTGTCTGCTCAGTTTGCACTGTTTTCTCGGTTTGCTCGGTTTGCACTGTCTGCTCGGTTTGCACTGTCTGCTCGGTTTGCACTGTTTGCTCGGTTTGCACTGTTTGCTCGGTTTGCACTGTCTGCTCGGTTTGCACTTGTTTGCTCGGTTTATATCCAGAATGCAAATAAGTGTTGTCACTTGTGGCAATTCTGCTTAATGCCAACAATCTCCCCCTTTGGCATTAGTGACAAAAACACTTATTGGCCAAAATTTATATACACGAATCATGCTGAGTTTTATTTTGATTTTTCAAAATTTGTCTTTGTTATAGGGCTTTATACATTGTCTCCCCCTTTCAATGTGCTAACTGTTTCTTATACAAATCTATACAGTATACATATCTCTCCTTCTATACATATCTCCCCCTTTTTGACGATAATGCCAAAGGTGCATATACAAGTTATTTACAGAGAGAATCCAAAATTTGATAAGAAATCAGAATGTACCTTCATTATTAGTGCCAGGGTTCTGTCCCAACTTTCTTGCAGAATCTTACATGTTTGTATAGCAATTTGGACTTCTGCAGAGAGTTCAATCATGTGATCTGCTATAGAGAACTGATTGTCATGAATCAATGTTCTGGAATGTTCAATGTGCTTATACATTGTATTCATGATGGGAAGGATCATGTGTTGGATGTCTAGCAGTGTGGACCGGATCCTTGAGTCTTCTTTCAGTAGATCAGACTGCATATTAGATAGGTGTGAAATTTTCATGTGATGAGTAGAGCTTGAACTTGGTTCAAGTTGCAGCTTCTGTATGCTAATCTTCATATCCTCATCCATTTTATTCATTTTATCTTTAACATCCTTTGTGAACTCGGAAAAATTGCATAGTCTGGCCAAAAGAGAGGTAGCATTCGAATAAATAGACTCTATATTAGACAAAACTGAAGACAATTCCACTTGGTTGATAGCTATGTGCTGAGCAATGTGCTCAAGCACTTTATTGTTGAATCTCTTCTCGGCTCTTTCAACTAACTTTTCTATCCCGGATGAGTCCTCATTGTATTTCTCAACTGCTTCTGCTAATTGTAACAAAACATGCTGGGAGGAGTCTACTTTAATGCCTAATGCATCAGACAAAATGTCCTTAGCATCCTTGATGATTTGATACTCCTTGTCTCTCTCCTCTTTAAGCTTCTTTTGTTTTGCTTTCCTTTGGAGGATCTCACCTATATTCTGCATCTAGTCTGCTGAGAGATTTGCAAAATCTAATGTAGGAATCTCTATCTCTTCATCTAGGTCTATATCCTCAACTATATTTTTACCCAAAAATTTTATACTCGGTAGAGCCTTAGGCTTATCTGTACTTAATGCTCTTGTAGTAGTGACAGTAGATAAAGTAGGGCTGGCTATTGACACTGGTATACTTTCTACTGGAGAACTTAAAATATTTACACTTGAAGATTCAAAAGCTGGAAAACCTTACTGGTACAGGAGACTGCAGCTCGGTAGAAGAAATGGTAGCTGCCTCTGAAGTTGCTAGGGATGATTGGACAAATGTGGAAGTTGTCACAACCATGCTTGAAGGTGTCTCAGGGCTGGATGTAGAGACTTTCACTGGAGAGGTAGGAAGGGATGCAATGACTTCTGCTGCTATCCTTACAGTATCATCTACCTCGGTGTCTTCTTCTTGTTCATCGCTGTCATCTTCAATATCTTTTATTATTACAGTTTCAATGCTCGGTTGGTGAAGGTGGTATATGTTCTTCCATGTGGCTTTTGCAGCCTTCACAACCGATTCAATATTGTTGATCAAAATCAAACAAGTATTGAACTTCAATGTCATCTTATTTTCATTTTCTTTTAGTGCCTTCTTTACTTCATCATTATTCAAGCTCGGCATCAACTGTCTCAGGTTTTGATCAAATATGTCTATCACAGTTTGCCTTGCATTGCTCCATCTCATTTTTATTGGATTCAATAGAACTGCTGGAATCTATGGGGTAAATTTCTTCAGGAGAGTATTTCCACTGTCCCATCTTCTCAACAACAGCATCTTCTATTTCCTTCTGTTCTGCTTCCGATCTGGTTTCATATTTCAAGGATTTTATGTTACTTACTCCAGATCCTGATCCATCTCTAAAGAGTTTGAGCTTTTCTTGAAGGCTTAGAGGAGGCCTTTTGAATACTATGTCTTTATCTTCCTTTTCCTGCCTTGCCTCTTGTATTTCTCCTTGTAAACACAGCAGTGGGAGGCACAGATGCCTTAGTGATGAAAAATTTTCCTTTCTTCTTTGCAGGTTCTGGTTCCTCTATTTTTCTCAACCTTTTCCTCTTCTTTTTCATCTATTTCTTCTTTTTCCTCGGTTATCATTTGCATTTTGGCTATCCTCTTCTTTCCTTTGTTTACCCGCCTGTGGAAGCTTTATGCTTAGTTCAATTCTCACCTTAGCTTCATCATATGTTCCAAAATATGGAGCTTTGGGATTGACAGGCTGATTTAGAAGAGCTTCAATGATATTCTTGGTTTCATCAATATTTACCTCATAAGGAAGAGGTTTTACATATACAGTTCTTGGTTTAACTGCTTGAATATACACATTATCACAATCTACCATAAAACAGATGTCATCTTTGTAATCTTCCACCAACTTCTGTGGAATCCGGAATCTGTCATTCATTTTCTCTTTGAAAGACTCAAAATAATTATCCATGATGCTTTCAAAGTTTTCACCCATTTCTGCGATGTATTCATTTATTTCATAGAGTACTGGCACATCTTTTCTCCATACAACTTTTCCTTTAGAAGGGAAGAATTTCTGAACATAGAAGAATAAACAGACTAACAAGGATCCAAACTTACATGGATTGTTTTTGGAAGTTTTGATGCTTTCCATGTTCTTGTTAAACTATTTCAACAATAAGTCTGCTAGGTCAAATGTTAAGTTGTTTTTGACCACTTTGTATGCTAGGTCAACAGCTTCACAGGAGACACTGTTCTGTCGACTAGAACTGTAAATCTTGTGGGCAATGATATGTGTACCAAACTTCAGTTCGGCATCGGTAATGCTGCTAACTTTCATGCCTCTACCATCCCACTCGGCTAGGGTTTTCTTCTCTAGTTCCGTCCGACCTAGGGTTTTGGTAGTTTTAGCTTTGTTCAACATGGGAAGACCAGTGAATTGTTGAATCATTTTCTTTGTGATCTCAATAGGTTGCTCAAGCCAAATCTTGCCATCATGTACTCGGCTGAGAATGTACCTAACCCATTTATCTCGAAAGTTTCGAGGAAGATGTGCAATGTGAACTAAACCCCTTATCTTCCAGATGTTTGTGCTCGGGTTTCAAAATACCATCCACACATAGTTCCTCACGCACAATGTCTAGTTCTAGGTTTCCCATTTCTTGAATTGAACAGTTAAAATGATTACAGATATCATTGATAAGCAGTACCTTAGGAGGAATCTGAGATTGAGCTCCGTTCGGATCTAGGGCTACTGCAATTGCGGGCACGATCTTAAAATATGGTGCTTTCCACTCCCCTTGGACTAACATATCTGATCCTTTCTTCGCTGAAGTGCTGGATGATGCCATGGTAGCTCACAGAAAATTCTTTTCGCAAAGTATTAAATCGCCGGGTTGCCCTTGAAGTTTTCTTCTCTCAAAGTGCTAAAGATTTACGGTGAAGAATGAGTTCGATACTTGCTTTTTGTTTACAATTCTGTCATTAATGCTCATTTCAAATTAGGGTAGGAATTCTGACAGACTGTCACCCACTAAGAATTAATTACTCGGAAAAGACTTCGCAGCTCGGTGAACTCGAGAATTCATAATGCTCCGACCTCGCTCGGTAAAGACAGGTACCCGACCTTGCTCGGTGAAGACTATACCGACCTTGCTCGGTGAAGGACTATACCGACCTCCTTGTGATCTCACTGCATCTTGCATGCTGATTTAGACTTTTCTTTTAATTTCGGTTCTGGAACTGCTTGAGATTGATCTATGAGAGTACAATTCCAGTGCTTCCTTGGAAATTTAGTTTGAGTCGGTAGAGCCATCCATTCCATTACTTGGACTGGATTTCTCGGTAGCTTTAGGAATCCATTTTTGTCTCACCTGTTTCCTGACCTTAGTTGCTTCATTCTTCTTTCCTTCTTCAATTTCACTAGCATTCATGCAGTTTCTGGCTATGTGACCGAGTTTAGTGCATTTGAAACATCTTATGGTAGTATCTCTTTTCCTTAGATGATGTTTTATGCAATTCATGCCAATGTGTCCATATTCTCCACAGTAATGACATCTACACCAGGTGTTGTAGTCCCATCCAAACATTTCTTTCACAATTTGTTCTGCTGGATTGAATGTCTTGGATCTGCACTCGGATGCCTTGTGACCTTGTTTGTTGCACTTGTGACAATTACCTCTAAATCTAGGTTTTTCCCTGCATTCATTTGCTTTATGACCAGGTTGATTGCAGCTATAACATTTTCCATTGAATTCTGCTTTTTCATTGTTCCAACATTTGATTTGAAGTATGTCCTATTTACCACAATGATTACAAGTAGGTTTTTGATTTCTTTGAGTTCCTTGCTTAGAGGATTCGCCTTCTTCTTTGTATCCAAGTCCTGCTTTTCCTTTTTGCCTATGAAGATTTCGTTCATACAGCTGATTCAAGTCTTCTTGACTTTTCAGCATTCCTTCATTGATTTGTTTTTCAGCGTTTAGGTCATCCATCAATCTTAGATTGGTTTCCTTTTCAGATCTTAGTTCTTCTCTTGTGTTTTCTATTTCTGATCTTAGATTTAGAATTTCTTCATTTGTATGAGAGATCTGATCAATTAGATTTTCTAGCTAAAGGGTTTTGTTTTGGACTTCAATGTTTCTTCCATCTAATTCATCTTTCAACTTGTTTCTTTGTTCCAAGATCTCACAGAATCTTGTAGAGTGTAGTTCTTGTTCTCTTTTCAATTTTCTCACTTCTTCCTGCAGAGACCCATTCTTTTCTAGGAGTTCTTTGATAGCATTGTTTGCTTCATCTGAGTTATTTGAGAGAAGAAGATCTTCAATCTTTTCTTCAATGTAATTCTGATCATTCATCTGATTTGCAAGTTCCTTCCTTCTCCTTAGGGATTGGGAAAGATGTTCTTTTGCTTCTTTGAGTTTAGCTATGGCCATTTCCAGATCTAGCTTTTCATTTTCAATCACCTTGTTCAGTTTGAATACCTCCATTGTCCTGGATCTTTGCTCAAGCTAGTTAAGCTTTGTCTTGAGAACCAATGTGGCTCTGATACCAATTGTTGGAAATATTCAGGAATTAACCAAGTTACTGAGAGGGGAGGGGTGAATCAGTAACTCCAAATTTTCTTCTAATTTTAACATGTATTTTACTTTTTAACCTTTGCATACAGAAAGCATGAAACTTGAAAGCATTCACAATAATGACACATAGATTTGGTTACCCAGAAACCTTCCAAAAGAAAGTAAAACTAGGGTGGGGATGAAACCCACAAAGCTTTAATACTGCAGAATAAAGTTGGCCGGTTAAGGCTTACAATTTGATCACTTCTGATGATCTGCCCTGTTAGGAGCAATAAGGATTGCTAAATCCACCCTGTTAAAGGATTTACAAACATACAGTGAAGTATGCACTCGGTAAAGAGATTTATACAAAGACTGTTAAGTCTACCCGGTTAAAGGATTTAGTACTGATTCACCTGTTAGAATGAAACAGTAGATCTCGCTTTGCAACTGGATTGCTGATTGAGATTCTCTGATGTACTGATCACCTTCTGTGATGAATTTGTCTTTGCTGTACCTTATACTTCTGAAGCCTTCTACAATTCGCTTATTTCTGCCTTTCTTTTTCTTTCACATGTATTCTCCTTGATGCATTTCATCTTTTTACAACATTGTTTATATACAGGTTTTAAACAATTAATTACAATTACAATTACACAGTCGGCTTGACAAATAAACATAAGTGCTACTAAGTCGGCCCAAATATGGTTACTCGGTTCCTTCAAACTGAATCGGTGACTTTCTGATACTCGGCGTCCACTGCATTACTCGGCATCGTCATGCACTCAGTAGAAGTGAAGGCATGGTTCATACTGATCACTCGGTAGGTTTTGAACTCGGTAAGTACTGGTGACTCGGTAGACAAAATGTTACTTCGGTTTTCATTGTCCTGATCGGTTTGTACTAACTTGCTCGGTTTGCACTGTTTGCTCGGTTTGCACTGTCTGCTCGGTTTGCACTGTCTGCTCGGTTTGCACTGTCTGCTCGGTTTGCACTGTCTGCTCAGTTTGCACTGTTTTCTCGGTTTGCACTGTTTTCTCGGTTTGCACTGTCTGCTCGGTTTGCACTTGTCTGCTCGGTTTATATCCAGAATGCAAATAAGTGTTGTCACTAGTGGCAATTCTACTTAATGCCAACAGTTAGGACCCCTAGGAAGTCTCTCTCTCCACCTCTACTGAACTATTATTCAAAGCCTCCATTTCTCCATAGCTAGGGTTTACAATGCTTGTAAAAGGCACATTTAATACAAATATTTAGCCAACCACCTTTAAAGAGATAAAAGAAATGAGAAATTAATTTAGGCCAAAAATACATACCGCATTTCTGTATGTAGTACTGTAAGCTTCAACAATCCAGTCGACTTCCTCTATTAGGGCATGAAGAACTTCATTAATGTATGCTCTAGGAGGAAGATTATAATTTCCATATTTTTGCAAGAGATTCTCCAAAATTTGTATACAAAGGCATCCTATAGGAAAAAATGAAAAGTTTCCTAGAGAATATCCACAATTCATCTACAAAAGCATCGTACAGAACAAATGACAAAAAAATAATAGCTAAAAGATAATATTATATATATATATATATATATATATATATATATATGTGTGTATATATATATAATATATATGTGTATCTGATATATATATGTGTATATATATATATGTGTGTGTGTGTATATGTATATGTATATGTATATATATGTATATATAGATGTATATATACATACATATATATATATATATATATATATATATATATATATATATATATATATATATATATATATATATATATATATATATATATATATATATATATATATATATATAATATATATATATATATATATAATATATATATATATTATATATATATATATAT
>BSBK01010002.1:0-35013 GCA_027943335.1 Chamaecyparis obtusa | reverse complement strand
AGCTAAACAAGAAGTTTGAGAGCAGACAAAACGGAAGAGGTCGCGGTGGACGATCTGGTGGACGGTCATATAGTGGCCGAAATGAGGATCTGAAAAAGAAGGATGAGGCTAGTAGTAGTCAGAATCAGCGAGGAAATAATTCCAATCACTTCCAGGATCAGAATAATAGAGATCAGAGAGGAAGAGGAAGAGGACAAGGATCTGCAAGAGGTGGCTTCCGTGGAACATGTTTTCACTGTGGAGAAGAAGGTCATAGGGCATTTGAATGTCCTCAGCGCCAAGGCAGAACAGACAGGAAAAATGAAGGCCAGGCCAGAGTTGCACATGTAGATGAAGATGTCAGATCATCAAATTCTGAAGATGCTGAAAGAGGAGAAACGTTGATTAACAGAAGAGTCCTGTTGAGTGGTGAGAATGAACCTGAGCAAAGGAGGGAGCCTGTTTCGCACCAGGTGCAAGTGTGAAGGTAAATGTTGTGATGTGATCATTGATAGTGGAAGCACTGACAATTTGGTGTCAGAAGAGATGGTGACAAAGTTGAAGCTCAAGAGACAGAAACACCCACATCCATATCGGATTGCTTGGGTGCAGGATGACCACAAGGTCATGGTCAATGAACAATGCCTGGTGAAGTTCAAGATTGGCGGATACCAAGATGAGGTATTGTGTGATATCATATCTATGGATGCATGTCATATGTTGTTGGGTAGACCATGGCAGTTTGACAGATGTGCTGTACATGATGGTCGTGCGAATACCTATTCCCTGACAAAGGATGGAGTGCGACATAAGCTAAAACCATTGAAGGAGACTGAAGAAAAGGTATGTGGTAATGCAAGGATAACTTTTGTTGATGGAAGAAATTTCCTAGATGGTATGAGGCATGAGCATGTATGTTTTGCTTTAATTTCAAAAGCTGGTAAAGAGGAAGTAGAAGATGTTCCTGTAGAAGTTGCAAATTTGTTGAATGAGTTTCAGGATATTGTATCCGATAACGTGCCTGATGGATTACCACCAGTCAGGAAGATCAGTCATCAGATGGACTTGATTCCAGGAGCGAGTTTTCCGAATAAGGCAGCACACAGAATGACACCTCCAGAAAGTGAGGAGTTGAACAGACAAGTACATGAACTGTTACAGAAAGGTTTGATCCGTGAGAGTCTGAGTCCCTGTGCTGTACCAGCGGTATTAGCACCAAAGAAGAATGGAGAATGGAGGATGTGTACAGATTCTAGGGCAATAAACAAGATCACAATCAAGTACAGGTTTCCATTGCCACGAATGGATGATATTATGGACTGTTTGAGTGGAGCTGTGTATTTTTCAAAGATAGATCTAAAAAGTGGATATCATCAGATTCGGATCAGAGAAGGAGATGAATGGAAGACTGCCTTCAAGATAAAGGAAGGACTGTATGAGTGGTTAGTCATGCCTTTTGGGCTAACCAATGCACCGAGCACTTTCATGCGGCTCATGAACGAGGTTCTGAAAGAATTTCTAGGTAAGTTTGTCATTGTTTATCTAGATGATATTTTGATCTTTAGTAAGACATTGGAGGAGCATATGATGCATATTCGTATGGTATTTGAGAAGCTGAGAGAAGAGAAATTGTTGATTAATTTGAAGAAGTGCAGTTTTGTGAAGAAAGAGTTAGTGTATTTGGGATTTGTAGTTTCAGAAGAAGGTCTAAAAATGGACCCAGAGAAGGTACAGGCTATCCTTGAATGGCCTACTCCAAGGAGTGCTACTGAGGTAAGATCTTTTCATGGTTTGGCTAGCTTTTACAGAAAGTTTATCCGAAATTTTAGCAGTATTTGTGGACCCTTGACTGAAACAATGAGAGGGGATAGAAAAGAGTTTAAGTGGACTAATGGGGCAGAAAATAGTTTTCAATTATTGAAATAAAAAGTTACAGAACAACCTATTTTAGCACTGCCAGATTTTAATAAGGTGTTTCAAGTAGATTGTGATGCTAGTGGTACTGCAATAGGAGCTGTTATGAGCCAAGAAGGTAAACCTGTTGCTTATTTCAGTGAGAAGTTAAATGATGCCAAGAGGAAATATTCTGTTTATGATCAGGAATTTTATGCTATAGTTCAGGCATTAAAGAAGTGGAGACATTATCTACTTCCTAAGGAGTTTGTTTTGTATACTGATCATCAAGCTTTGCAATATTTGAATAGTCAAGGAAAATTGAATCAAAGGCATTTGAAATGGGTTGAGTTTTTGCAGAGTTATACATTTGTTTTGAAACACAGGAGTGGAAAGTCTAATAGGGTTGCAGATGCTCTTAGCAGAAGGCAACTATTGCTGACAGAAATGCAGATTGAAGTGGTTGGGTTCAAGGAACTCAAAAATTTATATCCAGAGGATCCTGATTTTGGTGAAGCTTGGAAAGCTTGTACAGAACCTGTTACTCTAGACAGGATGAAATGGTTGGATTTCATCATCCAGGATGATATGCTATTCAGAGGGAGTCAGTTGTGCATTCCACAAAGTTCTATGAGGGAGAATCTCATCAAGGAGAAGCATAGTGGAGGATTGGCTGGACATTTTGGTCGTGATAAAACCGTTTGCTTTGGTTGGTGAGAATTATTATTGGCCACAATTGCAGCAAGATGTGAAGAAGTTTGTACAGAGTTGCAGAGTATGTCAGATGGCGAAAGGAGTGAAGCAGAATACAGGATTGTATCAGCCATTACCTGTACCAGAGAAGCCTTGGGAGGATATCAGCATGGACTTTGTTCTTGGTTTACCGAGGACACAGCGGGGACATGATTCAATTTTTGTAGTAGTTGACAGATTTTCAAAGATGGCACATTTCATTCCCTGCAAGAAGACTAATGATGCTGTTCATGTAGCAGAATTGTTTTTCAGAGAAGTAGTGAGACTTCATGGTTTTCCAAAGACCATAGTTTCAGATCGGGACACTAAGTTTGTTGGATATTTCTGGCGTACATTGTGGAAGAAGTTGAAGATAGATTTGAAGTTCAGTTCATCACATCATCCACAGACTGATGGACAGACAGAGGTGGTGAATAGGAGTTTGGGAAATTTGCTGAGATGTTTGGTTGGAGATAAGCCAACAGGATGGGATTTGATTTTACCACAGGTGGAATTTGCATACAATAATTCTGTCAATAGGAGCACTGGTAAATCACCATTCCAGATTGTCTATGGAAGTAGTCCAAGAAATGCATCTGAATTGAGGAAGATAGATAAAGGAGAAATAAGTAGTGCTGAAGCTGAGGATTTTGCAGAACACTTGAAGAACGTCCATGAGGAGGTGAGGAAGCATATTACCAAGATGAACGCACAGTATAAGGCTAAGGTAGATGAGAAAAGGAGGCATAAGGAATTTCAAGTTGGTGATGAAGTCATGGTTCATTTGCGGAAGGAGCGGTTTCCAATTGGTACACATATAACAAGCTGAAAATGAAGAAGTTTGGACCATGCAGGATATTGAAGAAACATGATTCAGGAAATGCATATGAGGTAGAATTGCCCACTGAGCTAAATATTTCACCAGTGTTTAACATTTCAGATCTGACAGAGTATCATGAAGGAGGTGTTGAAGATGAGATCACAACACCACAGTGGAGTATTCCAGCAACTAGTTCAGACACTAAGGAGATCGAAGATATACTGGACAGTCGTGTTGGTAGAAGCACAAGGAACATGACATATGAAGAATATCTGGTCAAGTGGAAAGGATGACCTGTTGAAGATTCATCATGGTTGACAAAGGAGGAGGTTAGCCGTCTTGATTTTCCTCTGCACACCTGAGTCGTGACAGGGTCACTTCTCCAATTACCCCGGGTGTCTGATGCAGGAGCATCCTGGATGTAAGAGCAATCTTGCATCACCCAAAAATATTTTTATTTTTGTATTCAATAAGGGCTATTTTAGTGCAGAGCTGCTATTTATGGAAAGTTACTATTTTTGGTAATTTTCGTATGTGCTCAGAATGATCTGATTTCTTTCTTAGAGGTTCATTTTGGTCATATAAGTCTGCCAGTAAAGTTTCATTGCCAGATCAAGTGTATATTGGAAGATATTGAAGATTTTCGGTATTGGCAGCAGGGTACAAAAATTTTGAACTCAGTTTTGAAGGCTTTAGAGGCCCCGGATGAGTTCAAAAATTTGGGTGACGAGCGCTTGCGCCAATCAAGCCTGTAGAGCGCTTCGTGGCATTTCCGAAATGGGGTTATAATAGCCGAGCAGGTCAACTGGTGATGACTTATGGTCTTCGGAAGTTGGGCCACCTGAAATGGCGAAAAATAATTTTCTTCAAAATTTCTGTTCAGGTTTCAAAGGTTATCTTGAGCCGACTATGATGTAATAAAATGTAAAAATAAAATAATTCAAAGTTTGGTCGGCCTTATTGGCTAAAATTCTGGAACCTTCCCAGGCGGTGGATAATTGCCTATATAAGGAAGGCTGTATTATTGTCTTAGGCAGTTCACAATAGTTCTGGGTAGTAGATCTGGGTAATAGTTCAAGGCTTTGTCCTACAAAAAATTGTAAGGGAATGCGCATGTGGCTTTGCATATTGTAATTCTGAAAGTTTGTAATTCCACATTTGTGGAGATAATAAGAAGCCAATTTTCTGTTCTTGCATATTGTTGTCATTTCTCTATTTTTGTTATGTGTTTGTGGTATTAAGGGGAGCACCCTTCATCATATATAGACATATACATAGACATATATATATATATATATATATATATATATATCTATATATATATATATATATATATATATATATATACATATATACATATATATGTACATATATACATATATATGTACATATATACATATATATGTACATATATACATATATATGTACATATATACATATATATGTACATATATACATATATATGTACATATATACATATATATGTACATATATACATATATATGTACATATATACATATATATGTACATATATACATATATATGTACATATATACATATATATGTACATATATACATATATATGTACATATATACATATATATGTACATATATACATATATATGTACATATATACATATATATGTACATATATACATATATATGTACATATATACATATATATGTACATATATATATATATATATATGTACATATATATATATATATATATGTACATATATATATATATATATATATATATATATATATATATATATATATATATATATATATATATATAATCACTCTCAATCATCGATAAATCCCATTAATTAAAAATCTATAATATTAATTAATATTCACAATAATAAATTCTACATAGAATAATTTACCAGACATTTAATTAAATAATTAGGTTTTGCTTCAAAAAATAAATAAATTCTGATAATTAATAAATAATAAAAATATTTTTTATAATTTATTTGAAAATAGATTTTCTATAATCTTATTATATATATATATATATATATATATATATATATATATATATATATATATATATATATATATATATATATATATATATATATATATATATATATATATATATATATATATATATAATCTCTTATTCTTTTCAAAAATTGAATTTAAATACAAATTTACCCAATCCATTTTCTAATTCCAATTTTGATATATACACAAGAATTTTTATCCATAATTTAAATCAAACCCTAATTCACTGAATTCTAAAGTTTTCTCAATCATTTCAAGGTACAATTCTATTTCAAAGAGAGCTTAGGATTTTCAACTAGTTTCTAATACTCATAAAATCTCTTACACATAAACAATGACAATGGTATTCTTAAAACATGATAATCAAATGTCTAATCATCCATAAACTTAATAATCCAATTGCTAACAACAATTAGAGTAAGTAACTAATCAAACACAATCAATAAGTTTCCATAGAGTCTATAGTATCTTCGGAAAATATAGACACAAAAAGTTGAGACATGACAAGTCAATAGAATGGTACATTTTTATGCCAATGAGGACGTTCATGCTAATGAGTTCATGATGTAGCATGTAGGAGATCTATCAAGACCATTAATAAAACTTTAATAACCCTTGTCAACCTAAGTAACAAAGCGATCATGAACATGGCAGGGAGACTAAACACTATGATCAACAAGCTAGAGAACATGCATCAAGATAGTCTAGTGGTTGATCTAGATCTTGATAAGGAAAAAGGGATAGATCAGAGTGGGCATTCCTTTTCATTAAGAGCTCGTTCTTAGATTATATAATTTTTGTTTATCTTTCTCCCTAGGTTCAAGCCTCAATCTCTTAAAGCCATTGTAAACCCCAATTTATTTTTTGAGGTTCCTAACCAAAAGAATACAATTAGTGCCTCATCCAATGTTCTTGACACTATATCCCCTTGTTTTGATACTAGAGTTAACTATTAGAGAATGGTCAAAAATGAAAAAGATGGGAAAAGGAAAAAATGTTATCCTTGAGGAATTTGTTGTACTCTAAGGATTCTTCTTCCTTATGGTCTATAGAGTCGATTTAGACCTCGATTAATACCCTAAAAAAGAAAAAAATCCAAGATTCTAAGCCCTTATTCTCTCATAATATTCTCCCCGCAATTCCCCATTTCACTCTTCCAAGGATAAGTTACCCAAGTACCCTTAGATTTTGGAGAAGATTGACAATTTGTGTGTTATTTATAATATGCAAAATCCAATTATTATTTGGTTCTTGATGTAGCTCCCCACTGCCAAAAAGAATATTAATAAACTAAAGGCAATGGTTGAAGCTAATTCTAGGTAAGAGGTTATGCTATAGTTATTTGAAGATACTATAGCTTGGAGAGTGGAAAATAACCTTTCAATTAGGAAATGTGATTGGGCTTGTATTCAAGAACATGTTAGTGAACTCTAGGAGTTGATTCCCTTTCAAGAAGAAAAGAAAGAAATATTGTATGGCATTGCTAATGTAAAAAATCACCAAGAAGAGTTTAATAGGATGTTGAAATAGATAGTTTATTTTAGAAAGGAAATGATGGATAAGACTTGAGGATCTCTCCATATTTAGGAAGATGAACTTGACAATGGGAAATAAAAAAGGAAGATGAAAGAAATGGTAACTACTAGGGAGATGGGAGGTTGCACTACTTCAGTCTTTGAACATGGTAGTTACGGAAAGGGCCCCTTCTTAAGCCTTGCAAAGGATTTGAATAAATATTTGAACGAGGTTAAGGTGCATTCTCTTTATTATTGATGTCTCTAGGCCTTTTATTAGCTATTGATATTTCTTTTCTATCTTTGTTTTAGCTAGTTCCTTCAGCTAGCTAGTTGCCTTTTGTCTGTTGCCTTTTACCAGTAGCTCTACCGAGCTCTTCTTCAATAGCTCTCACAGGCTTGAGAGGGGGCAGAGTATGTTCTCTATTGTGACTGGTCTTGAGAGTAATATCTCCACTTTCATAACTGTCATGAGTAGGGTGGAGAGTAATTTCATTACTATCATGAGAAGTTTGTAGACTGCCGTGTGGATGGAGACTGTCGTGTGATATGTCATGCCTTCCATGAGCTGAATTATGTGATGAAGGGTGCTCCCCTTAATACCACAAACACATAACAGAAATAGAGAAACAACAACAATATGCAAGAACAGAAAATTGGCTTCTTATTATCTCCACAAATGTGGAATTACAAACTTTCAGAATTACAATGTGCAAAGCCACATGGGCATTCCTTACAATATTCTGTAGGACAAAGCCTCGAATCAATACCCAGATCTACTACCCAGAACTATTCTGAACTGCCTAAGACAATAATACAGCCTTCCTTATATAGGCAATTATCCACCGCCTGGGAAGGTTCCAGAATTTTAGCCAATAAGGCCGACCAAACTTAGAATTATTTTATTTTACATTTTATTACATCATAGCCGGCTCAAGATAACCTTTGAAACCCGAACAGAAATTTTGAAGAAAATTATTTTTCGCCATTTCGGGTGGCCCAACTTCCGAAGACCATAAGTCATCACCAGTTGACCCGCTCGGCCACTATAACCCCATTTCGGAAACGCCACGAAGCGCTCTACAGGCTTGACCCGCGCAAGCGCCCGTCACGCAAATTTTCGACCTCATCCGGGGCCTCTAAAGCCTTCAAAACTGAGTTCAAAGTTTCTGTACCCTGCTGCCAATACCGAAAATCTTCAATATCTTCTAATATACACTTGATCTGGCAATGAAACTTTACTGGCAGACTTATATGACCAAAATGAACCTCCAAGAAAGAAATCAGATCATTCTGAGCACATACGAAAATTACCAAAAATAGTAACTTTCCATAAATAGCAGCTCTGCACAAAATAACCCTTATTGAATTCAAAAATAGAAATATTTTTGGGTGATGCAAGATTGCTCTTACACCCAGGATGCTCCTACATCAGACACCCAGGGTAATTTGAGAAGTGACCCTGTCACGACTCAGGTGTGCAGAGGAAAACCAAGATGGTTAACCTCCTCCTTTGTTAGCCACGATGAATCTTCTACAGGTCGTCCTTTCCATTTGACCAAATACTCTTCATATGTCCTATTCCTTGTGCTTCTACCAACACGACTGTCCAGTATGTCTTCGATCTCCTTAGTGTCTGAACTAGTTGCTGGAATACTCCACTGTGCTGCTGTGATCTCATCTTCAACACCTCCTTCATGATACTCTGTCAGATCTGAAATGTTAAACACTGGTGAAATATTTAGCTCACTAGGCAATTCTACCTCATATGCGTTTCCTGAATCATGTTTCTTCAATATCCTGCATGGTCCAAACTTCTTCATTTTCAACTTGTTATATGTACCAACTGGAAACCGCTCCTTCCGCAAATGAACCATGACTTCATCACCAACCTGAAATTCCTTATGCCTCCTTTTCTCATCTGCCTTAGCCTTATACTGTGCGTTCATCTTGGTAATATGCTTCCTCACCTCTTCATGGATGTTCTTCAAGTGTTCTGCAAAATCCTCAGCTTCAGCACTACTTATTTCTCCTTTATCTATCTTTCTCAATTCAGATGCATTTCTTGGACTACTTCCATATACAATCTGGAATGGTGATTTACCAGTGCTCCTGTTGACAGAATTATTGTATGCAAATTCTGCCTGTGGTAAAATCAAATCCCATCCTGCTGGCTTATCTCCAACCAAACATCTCAGCAAATTTCCCAAACTTCTATTCACCACCTCTGTCTGTCCATCAGTCTGTGGATGATGTGATGAACTAAACTTCAAATCTGTCTTCAACTTCTTCCACAATGTACGCCAGAAATATCCAACAAACTTAGTGTCCCGATCTGAAACTATGGTCTTTGGCAAACCATGAAGTCTCACTACTTCTCTGAAAAACAATTCTGCTACATGAACAGCATCATTAGTCTTCTTGCAGGGAATAAAATGTGCCATCTTTGAAAATCTGTCAACTACCACAAAAATTGAATCATGTCCCCGCTGAGTCCTCGGTAAACCAAGAACAAAGTCCATGCTGATATCCTCCCAAGGCTTCTCTGGTACAGGTAGTGGCTGATACAACCCTGTATTCTGCTTCACTCCTTTCGCCATCTGACATACTCTGCAACTCTGTACAAACTTCTTCACATCTTGTTGCAATTGTGGCCAATAATAATTCTCACCAACCAAAGCAAGGGTTTTATCACGACCAAAGTGTCCAGCCAATCCTCCACTATGCTTCTCCTTGATGAGATTCTCCCTCATAGAACTTCGTGGAATGCACAACTGACTCCCTCTGAATAGCATATCATCCTGGATGATGAAATCCAACCATTTCGTCCTGTCTAGAGTAACAGGTTCTTTACAAGCTTTCCAAGCTTCACCAAAATCAGGATCCTCTGGATACAAATTCTTGAGTTCCTTGAACCCAACCACTTCAATCTGCATTTCTGTCAGCAACAGTTGCCTTCTACTAAGAGCATCTGCAACCCTATTAGACTTTCCACTCCTGTGTTTCAAAACAAATGTATAACTCTGCAAAAACTCAACCCATTTCAAATGCCTTTGATTCAATTTTCCTTGACTATTCAAATATTGCAAAGCTTGATGATCAGTATACAAAACAAACTCCTTAGGAAGCAAATAGTGTCTCCACTTCTTTAATGCTTGAACTATAGCATAAAATTCCTGATCATAAACAGAATATTTCCTCTTGGCATCATTTAACTTCTCACTGAAATAAGCAACAGGTTTACCTTCTTGGCTCATAACAGCTCCTATCGCAGTACCACTAGCATCACAATCTACTTGAAACACCTTATTAAAATCTGGAAGTGTTAAAACAGGTTGTTCTGTAACTTTTTGTTTCAATAATTGAAAACTCTTTTCTGCTCCTTTAGTCCACTTAAACTCTTTTCTATCCCCTCTCATTGTTTCAGTCAAGGGTCCACAAATACCGCTAAAATTTCTGATAAACTTTCTGTAAAAGCTAGCTAGACCATGAAAAGATCTTACCTCAGTAGCACTCCTTGGAGTAGGCCATTCGAGGATAGCCTGTACCTTCTCTGGGTCCATTTTTAGACCTTCTGCTGAAACTACAAATCCCAAATACACTAACTCTTTCTTCACAAAACTGCACTTCTTCAAATTAATCAACAATTTCTCTTCTCTCAACTTCTCAAATACCATACGAATATGCATCATATGCTCATCCAATGTCTTACTAAAGATCAAAATATCATCTAGGTAAACAATGACAAACTTACCCAGAAACTCTTTCAGAACCTCATTCATGAGCCGCATGAAAGTGCTCGGTGCATTGGTTAGCCCAAAAGGCATGACTAACCACTCATACAGTCCTTCCTTTGTCTTGAAGGCAGTCTTCCATTCATCTCCTTCTCTGATCCGAATCTGATGATATCCACTTTTCAGATCTATCTTTGAGAAATACACAGCTCCACTCAAACAGTCCATAATATCATCCATTCGTGGCAATGGAAACCTGTACTTGATTGTGATCTTGTTTATTGCTCTGGAATCTGTACACATCCTCCACTCTCCATTCTTCTTTGGTGCTAATACCGCTGGTACAGCGCAGGGACTCAGACTCTCTCGAATCAATCCTTTCTGTAACAGTTCATGCACTTGTCTGTTCAACTCCTCACTTTCTGCAGGTGTCATTCTGTGTGCTGCCTTATTCGGCAAACTCGCTCCTGGGATCAAGTCCATCTGATGACTGATCTTCCTGACTGGTGGTAATCCATCAGGCACGTTATCGGATACAATATCCTGAAACTCATTCAACAAATCTGCAACTTCTACAGGAACATCTTCTACTTCCTCTTTACCAGCTTTTGGAATCAAAGCAAAACATACATGCTCATGCCTCATACCATCTAGGAAATTTCTTCCATCAACAAAAGTTATCCTTGCATTACCACATACCTTTTCTTCAGTCTCCTTCAACGGTTTTAGCTTACGTCGCACTCCATCCTTTGTCAGGGAATAGGTATTCGCACGGCCATCATGTACAGCACATCTGTCAAACTGCCAGGGTCTACCCAACAACATATGGCATGCATCCATAGATATGATATCACACAATACCTCATCTTGGTATCCGCCAATCTTGAACTTCACTAGGCATTGTTCATTGACCATGACCTTGTGGTCATCCTGTACCCAGGCAATCCGATATGGATGTGGGTGTTTCTGTCTCTTGAGCTTCAGCTTTGTCACCATCTCTTCTGACACCAAATTGTCAGTGCTTCCACTATCAATGATCACATCACAACATTTACCTTCACACTTGCACCTGGTACGAAACAGGCTCCTTCTTTGCTCAGGTTCATTCTCACCACTCAATAGGACTCTTCTGTTAATCAACGTTTCTCCTCTTTCAGCATCTTCAGAATTTGATGATCTGGCATCTTCATCGACATGTGCAACTCTGGCCTGGCCTTCATTTCTCTTGTCTGTTCTGCCTTGGCGCTGAGGACATTCAAATGCCCTATGACCTTCTTCTCCACAGTGAAAACATGTTCCACGGAAGCCACCTCTTCCAGATCCTTGTCCTCTTCCTCTTCCTCTCTGATCTCTATTATTCTGATCCTGGAAGCGATTGGAATTATTTCCTCGCTGATTTTGACTGCTACTGGCCTCATCCTTCTTTTTTGGATCTTCATTTCGGCCACCATATGACCGTCCACCAGATCGTCCACCGCGACCTCTTCCGTTTTGTCTGCTCTCAAACTTCTTGTTCAGCTTTTCCTCCACTTTTAGGGCAAACTGGTATGCCTCTTCAATACTGTTCATTCGAACCAGATTCAGCTCCTCCTGAATGCTTGGCCTTAACCCATTAAGGTATCGGGCAACTTTCTCCTTATCAGCTTCTGCATGGCCTGTTCTAATGAGAAGTCGATAGAACTCCTCTGTATACTCCTGAACAGATCTCCCTGCTTGCTTCAAACTCTGCATTTTCTTTAGTAGGTCAAGCTCATAATCAACAGGAATGAACTGTCGCTTCAATTTGTCCACCATCCGATCCCATCTTGTGATTTTATCTTTCCCTCTTCTATTTCGCTCCAATTGAATTTCTTGCCACCAGATCTTCGCATGACCTTTCAATCTGGCCTTCGCAAATTTGACCCTATCAGGATCTTCAACATCTTCATACTCAAAATATTCCTCACATTCATTGATCCAGTCGATCAATTCCTCTGGGTTAAGATTTCCAGAAAATGTAGGAACCTCAATCTTAGGTCTTTTCCCAATCTTGGAAATCGCCCGAAAAAGTCTTTCTTCCTCCTGGTTCACAATTTCAACTTCTCCTTCTTGATATTCTTCTTCGGCTTCATCCTCGCTTTCATCTCTGACATTAAGATTCATTCCTCTGCGAATCTCTTCTTGCAATGCTCGCACTTGTCTCTGCAGCTCTCTAACCTCAGGTGTTACAACACCAGCTCTTCCGCCACGTTCCCTTCGTGGAGGCATTTTCGCGATGTGCGCTGAAACCCTAGCCACGGTCCTGGTGCAAACTGCCTCACAGTCGGCGATCTGTTTACACACTCAAGAAAACCTGGCTCTGATACCACTTGATGAAGGGTGCTCCCCTTAATACCACAAACACATAACAGAAATAGAGAAACAACAACAATATGCAAGAACAGAAAATTGGCTTCTTATTATCTCCACAAATGTGGAATTACAAACTTTCAGAATTACAATGTGCAAAGCCACATGGGCATTCCTTACAATATTCTGTAGGACAAAGCCTCGAATCAATACCCAGATCTACTACCCAGAACTATTCTGAACTGCCTAAGACAATAATACAGCCTTCCTTATATAGGCAATTATCCACCGCCTGGGAAGGTTCCAGAATTTTAGCCAATAAGGCCGACCAAACTTAGAATTATTTTATTTTACATTTTATTACATCATAGCCGGCTCAAGATAACCTTTGAAACCCGAACAGAAATTTTGAAGAAAATTATTTTTCGCCATTTCGGGTGGCCCAACTTCCGAAGACCATAAGTCATCACCAGTTGACCCGCTCGGCCACTATAACCCCATTTCGGAAACGCCACGAAGCGCTCTACAGGCTTGACCCGCGCAAGCGCCCGTCACGCAAATTTTTGACCTCATCCGGGGCCTCTAAAGCCTTCAAAACTGAGTTCAAAGTTTCTGTACCCTGCTGCCAATACCGAAAATCTTCAATATCTTCTAATATACACTTGATCTGGCAATGAAACTTTACTGGCAGACTTATATGACCAAAATGAACCTCCAAGAAAGAAATCAGATCATTCTGAGCACATACGAAAATTACCAAAAATAGTAACTTTCCATAAATAGCAGCTCTGCACAAAATAACCCTTATTGAATTCAAAAATAGAAATATTTTTGGGTGATGCAAGATTGCTCTTACACCCAGGATGCTCCTGCATCATTATGCCTATTGTGAATGCCTTCCCTATTGCCGTGATTTATTTCATGACTGTCGTATGGTGTTTGAAGATTGTCATGTGTTGTTTGTGTTGGAAAAAATTTTAGCACTCCTCTCAGGATTCGTGACATGGGTTAACCACCTCTTGTGTCTTCTATAAGTCTAGTGGTTTTATCGGGCATTAATAGGTTGATCTTTTGGTGCAACGACAAGCACTACTTGTAACAAGTGGTATTAGAGCTTCGTCATAGGTTCAAATCCCCTCGGGTAACGCTAGGGGGGAGATTGTTGGCAAAATGTTCAGTGCTCCCTCAGGATTCGTGACATGGCTTAACCACCTCATGTGTCTTCTATAAGTCTAGTGGTTGTATCAGGCATTAATAGGTCAATCTTTTGGTGCAACAACAACCACTACTTGTAACAGTTTCATGACTGTTGTGTGGTGTTTAAAGACTATCATGTGTTGTTTCATGACTATCGTGTGGTGTTTGAAGACTGCCTCGAGTTGCTTGAACACTGTCATGTGGGATGTGGTTGGAAGTGATATGGAGAAGGGAAGGGAAGAGCATGGTCTCTCCCCTATTTTCTAAAAGACTTTGATTTTCATCAAACATATTTCTCTATTCTCCATCAAATAGATTATCATGTGTGTTATCATCCTCACTTGATGAGGACTAAGAGGGAGGAAATAAAACAGAGATTGGAGTTGTCTATAGGGAACTTCTTCCTGAATGTATAGAGGCAACACTATTTGAGAGTTCCTTGAAAGAAATGTATTCGCCTTTAGACTTATCAATGTCTATGAGAGCTGGAAATTTTTGCTCATTAAAAATGACATCATGACTGTGAATAATTCACTTTTCAACTAGATCCCAAACTCCATAACCGAATTGGTCTTCTCCATATCCCACAAATATGCCCTTTTGTGATTTGAAATCCAGCTTTGTCCTTCTTTCTTTTGGGACATGAACATGAGCTTCACACCAAAAAAAAAATTATGTGTGAGTACAAAATCCTTTTTCCTAGCCATTCCTCTTCCAAAATGCCAAACTCTAGACAAGATGAAGGGGACCTATTGATTAAATAAACTGTTGTATTGTAGGCTTCAGCCCAAAATTCTTTTCCCAAATTGGCATTGGAAAGCATACACCATGCTTTCACAAGAATGGTTCTATTTACCCATTCTATTGCCCCATTTTCTTGAGGGGAATAAGAAACAACCTTAATTTTTCTTATACCATGATCTGCACAAAATTTATCAAACTCCAACAAACAAAATTCACCTCCATTATCCATTGTCAAACACTTAATTTTATGACCAATCTGATTTTCCACAAGAGCTTTAAAAACTTTGAATTTAGAAAATACCTCAGATTTTCTAGAAAGCATATAAACCCATACCTTTCGGGTGCTATCATCAAGAAAAGTAACAAAATATTGTGCGCCTCCATAAGAGGTTACCTCCATAGGTCTGAAGACATCTGAATGTACTAACTCCAAGGGTGTTGTCCTTTTTCCATGTCTATCCTTCAAGAAACTAACCCACTTTTGTTTCCCATGAAGACAATGCTCACAAAACTCCAAATTTGTAGATTGGAGACCCGATTGTTGATCATGATTTAGCATTACTTCAAGGCCTTTCTTGCTCATATGGCCTAGCCTTTGATGCCAAAGCACAACATCATTGTCCACAAGTGTCAAAGTAGCTCCCACCTTATCGATAGGTTTCAAAATATAGAGACTACCGGTTTTATCTCCTTTAGCAATAGCCAATGAACCTTTGACTATTTTCCATGTATCTGTGAGTTTAGTTTTAAATCCTTGGGTATATAATTGGTTGAATGAAATTAGATTCCTCTTTAATTGAGGAATATGTCTAACATCTTTGAGAAGTAATTTTTCTCCTCCTTCTAAATGCAAGACAACATCTCCTTTTCCAATAATTTTACATGCTTTTTTGTCACCCAAATATACCTCTCCAAATTCACCTTCTTGATAATTTGTAAATGCATCTGTGAGAGAGGAAGCATGAAAGGAAGCTCCCGAATCAATTACCCACGAATCATCTTTTGTATCAATTGTTGATAGAATTAGGATGCCTGGATCCTTTTCACAAATTATGTTTTCTTGACTATCCAATACTTGTTCTTGTGCCTTCTTATATTTTCTACAATATTTCTTAACATGCCCAGCCTTCCCACAAAACCAACAACCATTTTTTCTCCCTCTTGACTGTGATCTTCTTACAGATTGGGACCTCTGATTGTTATTAAATTTGCCTCTATATTGGCTTCTTCCTCTATTTTTGGTGTTCACCATTGTGAGAAAATTACCGGATGAGGACTCATCATTCTTTCTCCTCAAATATTTGGAGAGAAGGGTGGCTGAAACTTCATCAAAGACCAGCTTCTTGGTAGTTGATGATGAAGTGCTTATGGCTATCACAAGTCCATCCCAACTATTAGGAAGAGAACATAATAGTAGGACAGCCTTATTCTCATCGTCTTGTGTCATGCCAACTATTTTTTTTTGGTTGATCAAAGTTTTAAATTCGTTGAGATGATTTTTCATGGCTTCGCCTTCCCTCATCTTAAGCTTATATAACTTCTTCATGATGAAGACTTTGTTCACAGTGGATGCTTGTGCATATGCTGAATACAATTTATCCCATACATCTTTTTCTATAGTTTTGTCTGAAACATTATATAATACATTATCACCTAATGCAAGAAAGATTGTCACCATGGCTTTTTCATAAAGCTTCTCCCAATCTTCATCTTTCATGGCTAAGGGTTTCTTTGCTTTTCCTTCAAGTGCAAGAGAAAGATCTTTGTTGACTAACAAAGACTTCATTTGAATCTTCCATATCCTGTAGTTCTTCCCAGAGAATTTTTGAACTCTTAAATCTTCCATGATTTTGAAATTTCAATTACCGAAATCTCAACCAGCGATTAACCTTGCTCTGATACCAATTATAGAATTAACGAGTTTGAAATAAAACTAGAAATACAAAATTAATGAGTAGATTACAAATAAACACAGAACACACAATTTATCATGGTTCACAACAATAGTGGCTACGTCCACACTAAGAGCAGAAGAATTTTATTAATCTCAAAATTGAATTGAATAAAATAAAATAGAGAGTCTTATTTATAAGCTCACAACTGAGCAACTGAAAAGGCAAGGTGGCAATAGACAAAAGTTCATTGGCCTTCCAATCATAAAATTTTTATTTTTCTTTTTAAGTTGTGTAATGGTAAAATATGTTCATTGGAGATGGCATTAGTTTTACGTGAATGAAGTTGTTGCAGATCTTAAGTAAAAATTCCTAGTACTGTTGGATAGTAAATTGATTTCTTCTATGGGGAAGAAACAAATAATTTAGTATAAAGTCGTTGGAACCTACAACTAGTAGAAATATGGCTTCCTCAATTATGTGGGATGATTTTTCTACTCCCACCATATTTTGTAGGCGCACCATGTATCTCTTGAATATTTCAACTTGTTTCCACATCGGTATCACATTCTACAGGAAGAGCATAAATTTTCTTCAATATTCTAAATAATTAGAGAGGAATGTGATGGGGAGAAGCTTATCAATAAATGACAGCCATACTGATATTCCATAGATATCTTGAGAAATCTTTATGACAATAGCCATACTCATATTATAGAGATCTCTTAGCTCTTGTTAATTAAGTTGAAGGATATCATTGTATATCGTAAGATGTAATTTGCAATGTTTCAGTATCATAAAGGATGAGAATACATTTTAATGTTGTTAAGGTATAGCATTATAGAAAACCTTTAATCAAATGATAAAAAAATGTCTAGTTAGAATGTTTCTCATATGATTTTGTGTCTCTACCATCAACTTTTCAGATTATATTCTACAATCCAACATCGAGATGGAAGAATTCAAGAATGCAAATAGTGATGGATTCCGCTATCATTAAAAACATGTCTATTTTACTAAAAAATGATGTACAAGATTAATATTCTAAATGATAATGCTTCAATCCATAATTTTAAAATGAGATTGCTTCTATTAGATATAACAATGAACTAACGTCATTAAGAATATATTAATGTTGAGAAAATTTTGTTATTGATAATAATATTAATAATATTAGTCTATTTAAATTTTTTCCATCTTTGGAATCTTTCTTATTTATATTCATTTTAATTTTAATTTTATTTTTTACTTTTATTTTATTGTTTTCCAATTCTTTTCTTAGCTTCTAGCTTCTTACTTCTTTTTTAATTACATCTATAATTCTAATATGCATTCTCCTCTTTCTAATGATGGACTGCTAAGTGTGATTCCAATATTGAACAAAACTAACATATACATTTTAAACATAAACATGCATTTTAATAATACTAATATTAGTAATAATATCAATTAGATGCATCATATTAAAAATATTATTGTATGCATTATCATTAATCATGATATTAATTAGGATTAACTATGTACTTTTGGAGTCAAACTCATTGACCCATGTTACATGACTAAATCATCTCAATGAATAGTCCATTTAGCAAACTTTACGTCAAGGTATACTAAGTGAACTATTGATTTTCATGAGAGATAGTTTCTTGTGAACCATTACTCCTATCTAAAATGGATAAATGAATTTTTTTAGAAAACTACAAAATTAAAATTTGATTATAATATTATAATTTATTATGTTGTGAAAAATATCTAGTATTTATCACTTATTATAAATGCTAAGAATGTTTTCTTATCAAAATTATAATATATATATTATATATTGAATTAAAATATATTATATCGAATGTATAGAATCATTTAATTATTTAGCATAAAAGTGAGAGATTAAAGCTAGAACTCATCCATGAAAACATTCAATGAATTCTTGAAAAGTATTCAATTTTCTTCACAAATTAAAAGAGAAAATTTGACCTACACCAAGCGCAGAGGTGAGGCTGTCGAATCCAGTGCCAGTAGAAGCAAAACTTACGCCTGTAAGAAGTTCTTGACTGATTAGATTAGGATCCAAAAATGGTGGAATTGTTTCTTTCACCCCAAGATCAGAAGCTGCAACCCAAACTTCGATTAATTAATTTTAGATCTAAGGATATTTTTTACAAAAGTACTAGAAATAAGAAATGGCGAACAAGATTACCAATAAAATCTGTTGCAAGTTTACCATTAGAAAAGCGGCCAGTTTGTTGGTGATTCATGAAATCTTGGCCATATGGGGCATAGTTGGCTTTGAAGATGGTGGGAATGAAGTTATTGTTGCCGGGATCAACAAGCGAGTCACCGAACGTGAAGAAAGCTGGGATTTTGGCATTGCCATCAATGACCACACAGAGTGAAAGAAGAATACAGAGGAGCAGGCCAATGCACCGATCAGGATTCAAACGCCTCATGTTTCACCCATTGTGTTGAATTACGTTGACACTTTAAAAAACACTATCGAGTGTCTCCGGGAGATAATAAATGCATTCCAATGTCGTGGTAAATTTATCTGAAATTTCTTGGTAGATTCGCATTTGCTTTTAGTCTGAAAGGAATTTATTTTTTTCTGATGTGACTTTTTAATAAAACACTGTAGGTGGTCATAATTATTGAGATATCGTGGAGTCTTTCTCCACCACTAATTTCCTTCCTGTTCGGTAGCATGAATTATAATGTGGGGATGCCTTAGTCACCCTGATATTTAGAATTGGAATAAAAGTAAAGTTAACTACCTCGGTAGATTAGGTCATAATTATTGAGTTACTAGAGTCTTCCTTTTCTATTCATTTTCTTCTTGTTTCTTATCATGAATTATAATGTTTGGATGATTTAGTCTACGTGACATTTATAATTGAAGTACATTAATAAAAATAAGGTACTAAAAATATATAGTAGAGTAACACAATAACAAAATGTTTATTAGGGATTCTATAGTATGAATTATAATGTGAGATTCTTTAGTCACCATTACATTTACATTTAGAATTGGAATTAAAGTAAATGACCTGTCCATTATATTTAAAGTGTGTTAACTTGGTAGGTACATAATACATTAGGTCATAATTATTGAGATAGTGTGGAGTCTTCCTTCTCCACTAATTTTCTTCTTGTTCCTTACCATGAATTGTAATGTTTGGATGATTTTGTAGGCATGACATTTATAACTGAAGTACATTAATGAAAAATAATGTACTAAAAATATATAATAGAGTTTTAGTATAACAATATTGAAAATAAAATATGTAGATACAAAAAGTCTAAATATTTTTATATGTAATAAATAAAATGTAAAGTAAAATAAAATAATTTTAAGACAAATAAAATAGTTACAATTGATATCTCTCGAAATTTCTTTAGATATATGTATTTAAGATATCTATACTAACATTAAGTTCATTTAATTGATTGTTGTTAAATTGGAAAATTGATAGGTTTTAGATTATGTATTATTATATGTATTTGTAACTTGATAGTTAAAGCAACATCATGAAATCAACAGTTGAAATGAAAAAAATATAAGACTTTGGTTTAAGCTAATTTAGAAGCATGATATCATCAGAGTAAATGTTATTCTCTTCTTAGTAGAATTGAATTATTGGCACCTCTACAACACTTATTTAGTGAATAAAATCTATTGTTGACAAAAACAATGATGATCCTATTTAGAATTGTATCCTTATACAATGTCACAACTATTTTGGAGTCACATTGGTGGTTGTCCTCCAATTCCCTTAATTCATGACTAATTGTAATCAATTCATGGCAAAAACTACATGTCAATCACTTTCTTGAGGTTCAACTTCTAACAGGTCAATAAAATGTATCATGGAAGTATTATTTTAAATCAATATCTTAGACTAATAATCCTTATAAAAATATAGAATAAATGAAATGAGAATGATGTATGCATTAATTATACACATTACAAAAAATATACATGTGGAAAAGCCTTTTAGATAATAAAAAAACCCCATAACAATCATCTTATCAAAACAATTACAACTTATAGTGTATCATGTAAATAGACTTAATTTGGGAAATCCTTCTTACTTCGACATGGGTATAAATAACTTTTACACATAATCATATAAATCGCTATAAAAGTCAAAATTCACTAACTCTCAAATGAGATAGAACGTGATTATATATAGAAGGAAGGGTGGCTAAATAACTCAACGAGCATTAGTCACCTGTTTTCAAATACCCCACTCATAAATAATTAATAATCTAATAGTTATTAGATTATAATTCTAAAAAAATGGGTATGTTTTACAAAGTATATATTTATAAAGTTTTATAACCTTACAATAGAATAATATATAAGTTTTATATGAGTATTACCCTTAATAACATATTTTTCTAACACTCCCTCTTTATACTAATTTGGTGCATCACATCTCAATTTTTATAAAAGAAAAGATTAATTGCCCTATATGTTCCAACCTATGGCCATTAGCATGAAATATATGATAATTGATATTATTGAAAAAATCCAAAGAAACTTCTTCTAGTTGGGAGTGGAAGACAAAAAGAGACTTGCTTTAGTTGCCTAGGACAAGGTTTGTACTCCTAAAAAGTGGGGGGGGGGGTGGGGGGGCTGGGAATTTTCCCTCTAAGAGTCACCAATATGGCAATGCTAGCCAAATAGACTTGGAGAATTTTTGGGGAAAAAAGAGAATGGAATGAAATTATCCGTAGAAAATATCTCTTCTCTTTCTACCATATTTCTAAATTTTGGGAAACGGACTTGAAAGTGCAAGGTTCTTTTATTTGGAACAGTATTCAGAATGCTAAGGAGGTGGCTTTTAAAGGGGCTAAGTGGTTTCTAGGCAATGGAAGAAGGATCCAGTTTTGGGAGGATTGTTGGCTCAAAGGTTGTCCCCTTAGATCTGTCTCTTCTTTTCAACATTTCATTAATCAATGCATTCAGAGATTTGGAGACAGGGTTAGGGACTATGGGAGGAATGGATCGTGGATTGACCTCTCCCTAGTGGATGAAGCGCTTAAGCCTTTGATGCTGGATCTTATCATCTGGAAGGTGAAGGAATCTAGAGAAGATGAGTTACTTTGGGGTATTCTTCCTTCTGGTATCTTCACGGTGGCTTCCTGTTCTGAGCTTTTATTGAAACAACCAAATCCCCTCCCTTTTTGGGCTCAAGTGTGAGATAAAATTTTAATTCTTAAAATTAATATTTTCTTCTGGCTGGTTTTCTAGAATAAAATTCTTACTATAGACAACCTCTAGAAATGGGGCATGATTTTGAGCAATAGATGCTTCTTGTGTAAAAAAGTTGAGGAATCAGTCTTTCATCTTGCCATTAACTATTGCTTTGTTTGGGAAGTTTGGAATTTATTATTACAATGCTGGCAGATTAACTGGTTTTTTCCCAACAACATGGAGAGTTTCTGTAGGCAATGGAGAAAAGAAAAGGTCCCTATGGATCAGTATCTATGGAACATCATAGCCCCCCATGTGATATGGTGGTTATGGAGAGAACGCAATGACAGAGCCTTCAGAAATATTGAACGTCCACCTAAGGTGATTGCTGAGAAGATTAAGAGAAGTATCAAGGAAAACTACAAACTGTCGACTAGTAGGATGCTGAACTTCAACGCTAGTGATTTGAGCATGGGGACTACTAATAAAAACTCAAATCTTAGGGAGAATGCCATCTGGTTTTCTCCTCCACCAAGATGGATAAAATAAATTTTGATGGCACTGCGAAGGGAAACCCAAGCCCAACGGGTTATGGTGGTCTCATTCACGATGACATGGCTAATTACTTGGCTATGGTGGTGATGCCTATTGGGGTGCAAATAAACCACGTGGCGGAGGCCATGGCCCTTCTACAGACTCTTAAAATTGTCAAGAAGAATATGGCTCAAAATGTTTGGATTGAGGGTGATTCAATGAATATATTAAGATGTATCAATGACATGACTAAACCATCATGGTCAATTAAGGAGATAATCGAGGAAGCTAGGGTTATCATTGGATCCTTTAAGCAAGTCATTATATCTCACATTTATAGGGAAGCAAATTGTACCGCTGATGTGCTCGCTAACTTTGCAGTTAAATCCAAGGATATCATCATTTGGCACGGTAGCAGCAATCTCATCGTTGATATGAAAGCCAAGTTAGCCTTTGACAGGTCTCAAAGAAAAAGGGTGGATTGGGCGTATCTCAAGAAGTTATGATGATTAGACACATACTAGAGAAACAGGGTAATATGATTATGGAAAGTGGTGCCTTTCCCAAGAGAACTAATTGCAGACACGAGTTAACTTTTGTTAACTTTAAAGTTGCCTATTACCTCAACATTTGGTTTTTCTCTACTATTGTGATAGTCATTGTTAGCTTTGAGATCATGGGTGGAGGGCTTAATCGTAAAGATCCTAAGGACTGTGTGAAATGGAAAAATATGTCAGAGGTCAGGGATATTCTTAGTAAGGGGGGTCTTACCACCTACATGGAATGGTTGCATGGGACTAAAGACAGTGCCACGAAGTTGTTTGTTGATTCCTGGAAAGATGGGGCTATCACTATTGCTGATATCACAGTGAACATTACAGAGGAACTCATTGCTGAGGTGTCTGGGCTTAGTACTAAGGGCATCAAATTTTACTATGATAAGAAAGTTTCACAAAAGGCCATTCGGCACTTCCCCAATAGAAAGGAGGAAAAGAAAAGTTTTGTGAAAGATTCTAGCGGGTGCTATGATGTTACTGCATTCAAAGAAATCTGGGCGATGGTTATGATGGCGATTATGGAATATGTTACCCTAGATGGTGGGTTCAAATGCACTCATTCCTACCATTTTGTGTTTCTCTATCATTTTCATCATAAAATTAGGGTGTCCCTACCTTACTATATTCTTCAATCCCTCCATCTTAGTATTTCCCAGCATAGGAAGAAGGAGAAGAAACCCATTCTTCATGAAGGGTTAATTCTTCTAATTGTTGAACATATTAAGAAGACTGGCAGTACTAGCCCTATCATTTCTCTACCCAAAACTAGTTTGGGTAAGAAGAGAATTAGGGAGACGGTCATTAAAGAGGAGAGTCCTTCAGGTAAAAAGTTAAGAAAGGATAAGGAGGTTGGTATGGAAATGGATACCTCTGTTGATAGTGCAGAAGGTTATGATGACATGGTCGATTCCACTGAGGAAGATAGTTATTCTTCAACCTCGGTCTTGAACATAGCTTCGGGGGATAATGATAACACTGAAGAGGAGGCTACTGGTACTATAGAGATGGTTAATACCTCTGGAATCAAGAGTAACAATGAGAATGATAAGAATGAGGAGGATGTTGGAGGTCAACAAGTGCCCATTTTAGTGGACTACAATAGTTTTGAAGATCATGACATGTGCAGCTCCCCTAAACTAGAAGTGGTCATGGAGGTTGGGTTGGATATTCAAAAGGATGCCATGAACATGAATAAAAATTCCCTTGATGCGAAGACGACTTCACCTGGTGAGGAGAAAGTGAATGTTCTTGGCAATTCTCAGAACATTCCTTTCATAAAGGCTATGGATATGCAGGAATGGAATGTTCAACTACTAAAGGAAGACATGGATGATAAAATAGATGCACCCTTTGGGGTCTCCAAACTACTAAGACTACTTCCATGTATTCTTTTCTGTTACTGAAATGGGTTTTTCAGGAAATCAAGAGTTTAAATTTAAAGTATCACTCCATTTCCACTAAGGTGGATTCCCTGCAGGATAAACTGGAGTCTGGTTTGAAAACTGTAGAAGGCAACATGAACATTGATGGGGATAAAAAAGTGTAGGAAATACAAGCTAGAATGGAAATGATGGAGAATGCCATGAAAAAACACATGCACATGACAACAATAAGTTTATGGGTTCAGTCGCTCCCCCAACAAGAAACCTGATGAGAATACAGAGGACTTGGAAGAGGAAGGCCCAAAAAAATGTACCAGGTCTGTGAAAAGGAGGAAGATTCAAGAAAGAATCTAGGAGCTCTCTGACTTCAACGCTACAATCAAGAAGATATATGAGGTGAAGTAGGAAGCTGACAAAACTTGCAAGGAGTTTTTCTAGTGCCCTAGGTCCCTGGTGCTGGCCTTTTGTCAAATTTTTGCTGGTTTTTGGCTTTTTGATTATTATGTTGGTTTTGGTTATGGCGGACTGGTCCCCAGTCCTGTTTATTTTTAGTTTCCTTTAACACTAAAATTTTTATCTAGCTTGTACCGGGTTTTGGGTCCCCTTTAAAACATGTTTTTCCCTACAATCAAAAACAATGAACCCCATCACTTTGGTTAAAAAATAGGTTAGTAAATATAAGGGTAAAATTTGTAACCCCATATTTGAAGGGGTCTCTAAAATTTTGACCAATATCATGTCCTTCTACAAAGTGATTCTAAAAGTTACTATGAAAGAGATAAAATCCCTAATTCCCAAGATCTCCAACCCTAAAAAAAAGGAATTGATAAAATATCCCTAAACCTTAAATTATTGTGAACCCAAGAGATACATATAAGGAAAATTTCTTGATGAGAATTGAAAAGAGATGATGAAAAAATTAAAAATGTTAGGTGTTTTGGTGGCCATAGATCTAAAAGAACTATATTGGTAGCTCATATTCCCAAAGAAAAATAGAGTAAAGGACAACAAATAAAAGAACATTCACTTAAAGATGAAAAGGACCCCCATAAAGATAACTACCCTCTTTATTTTGATGAGGAGGTGGTTGAAGATATTGATGATGATGAAGAAGAGAAGTTCATCAATGTTGGTATAATTAAACATTTCTAATTACAATTAAATAATTAATCTTCCTTAGGATAATGCATTGCATAGTAGTTTTACATTGAGACACATAGGAGTTTTCACCTCAATTAAACACATGGTGTAGGAGAAATTCCACTTTATGTGTTAGATCCACCTTTAATGCACATATCACATTATCAACTTCATTTTATGGCATATACTTCATTGCATAATGGTGGATGATCCACATTTGGTAGACATGTGATTACACCATGCATAGGTGATAGCTATTAGCTCCTTATCATTCTCTCTTATCGCCTTTCCTATATAAGGAGGCCTATTTTGTATATTTTAATCATTTCCATTATCAATAATATCATTCTTACATCTTAATGCAATTATCTTGTCAATCTCTTGTGGAAGTTATCTTGGTCTTGCATTCAATCCTGGGAGTGTTGTAGAGTCACCTAAAACTCTTACATGGTATCAAAGCTCTCAAGGTGTGAAGACGTCTTCTCAAGAATAAAAATCTTGGCTTGATTCAATTGTAGGTGTAGAATAAGGTATTTGGACATCACCATTAAATAGTCTATTTGGAGAAAATTTGGGGTTTTTAAATTTAGGCTTTCTAGGGTAGGTCAATATTGGAGCTTATTGGCGCAAATCAGAGGTTGGTATCATATTAAGGAGGTCCAAAAACCCCTAAATCAATTTTTTTGTCATCCAAATCAAACACCCAAGGCCAAATCTAGAGCCATTTTAAGTTTGGAAGTTCAACGATGGTGATTCACAAAAAATAATTGTAGAGGCAATTTTCAAATAGCGATATCTTAGTCATCTCGACTCCATTTTTCAACCGATGTTTTGTGTTTTGGCGTAGAATTTCACAATCTACACAATGATGCATGTGGTTTCTAATCTCTATTCCTGAATCTTTCTTAAAATCACAAATCTCAATTTTTGCAACTTCCAAGGCCTCATTCAGGCTCATATGAACTCCTTTTCAGGTGCAATTTATTTCAAAGTGCATAATTTTTCATAATTTTCCTGATCTGGAATCAGATTTTAGTGACTGTAATAATAAATTCTACTTTCAGAATTTGGCTAAATTTTTCAATTGTAATGCTTAAGCCTTAGCTTGGTTTTTTGCATAATGATCTAAGTCTATTATAGCCTGATGGTAGGGTGTAATAATTTGTTGATCTCAATTTGTAATGTGAGAAGTGTATAATTGATGTAATCATGGGTTATGAAATACATCCTATAGTAATACTTTTGACTAAGGATAATTATGACTCATGGGAAAAAGGAATCATCACGCATTGTAGATGGCTTAATCTCTTGCCTCATCTTTAGGGACTTATTCCTGAGCCAAAGTCACAAGGAATCACTATGTTTGGGGAGAAAAGAATGCTCATATTATAAATTTTATTATTAGTAGCATCAATTTGTGTCTCTTCTATGACATCTACCCCAAATTTAGAGGTGTTCAGTGTCCACACATAATTTGGACAATCATTTGGAAGATTTTTGGTGATCCACATGTTCCTTTGGATTCCTAGATGATCTTGCTTTAGATTGCCTCACTCCTCTTGATGATGTAGATAACATTCCCTCTGATGATTATACCTTAAAGATGAGATTGAAGAATTTGAAGAAATTGAGAGCAAGGATGATCTAGTGACTCCTCCTACAGCTCCTACTTATCTAGTTGAGATCACACAATCATCTCTTGTTGGTGATTCTAATGAGACATTTCAAGAGATATCTATTTTTCTTCCTAATTGGGATTCTTATTTGTGAGATATTGGTTCATTATTTGTGGAGAATAATATTGTAGATTTGGGAGACATACTTGAGGAAGTTTTTCTTCTCTTTGATGTCAGTTTCATTACACTTGGAGATACGTCTTCACCTTCTTTGGAGATTGACATTCATGATTCTTTTCCTTCACTTGATTTGTCACATTTCATGGTTCAGTTTGTTGATGTGATAGATTCCATGAGCTTGGAGATTCCTATTCGGTGTTCAGAGATGCATATTTGGAGACCTTCTTTCTCATTTCATTTGGATATGGATTGGTTCATGACATCATCATAATACTTCATTTGGATTCCACTTCCTAGTTCCTATCCAGAATGGGAAGCACTCCTACATTTGTAGCTTGTATATCTTCAATCCAAGGGGAGAAATGTTGTTTTTAGTCATTGGACTATACTTTGTCTTCAAGCACTCACCATTTTTGTAGGAGATTCTTCATTATGGGGGGATATCATGTCTCCATCTATCCTTCTTATGGGGGATAATTCTTTGTATATACATGATGTATGTAGTTCTTGGGGGGTCTTGAGTACTCCATCCATCCATGCATTTTTATTTCTTCTCTCTTTTTGGGGAGGGTTTTTTGCATGAGGTTTTCCCTCTTTGTCCACTTTATGAGAGTTTTTCATTTCATGTATTGCACTGCATATTGTACATGGGTACCTAGCATGGCCCAGTAGCTAGGATCCATCTTACATTGTGAGTTTAAGTGTATTCCCCTAAGTTGCACTTAAGTGGAGGTGTTGGTGTAATTAAATATTCATAATTACACTTAACTTAATCTTACTTATGATAATGCATTTCATAGTAGTTTTTGATTGAGAAACCTAGGAGTTTTCACCTCAATTAAACACATAGTGTAGGATAAATTCCACTTTAAGTGTTAGATCCACCTTCAGTGAACATATCACATTATCATCCTCATCATATGGAACATACTTCATTGCATAATGGAGGATGATCCACATTTGGTGGACATGTGATTAAACCTTTCATAGGTGATAGGTTATCAACTCCTTATCATTCTCTCTTATCGCCTTTCCTATATAAGGAGGCCTATTATGCACATTTTAATCATGTCGATTATCAATAATATCATTCTTGCATCATAATGAAATTATCTTTCCAATCTCTTATGGAAGTTATCTTGGTCTTTCTTTCAATCGTAGGGGTGTTGTAGAGTCACCTAAAATACTAACAATCAAGCATAAAGATGAAGACTATGTAGAAGAGTAAGAAACTAATACTGAAGAAGATGATATTGAAGAGGAAGAGGAAGAGGAATAAGGAAATAAACATGAGTATGATTGTAGAGAGGTGGTTTATAATTAAGATAATGGATATCTTTATGATGGAGATATAAATATATTAGGCTATTAGAGAATATAGAGATTCTTTCTTTGAAAAAGACAAACTATTAGCTTGAGAACTATGTGATAGAGATTGAGGAGATATTTGATTATACTACATAGGAAAAATACATCAAATTTGGACAAGGCCTAAATGGTATTATTGACATGATAAATATTATAGTAAATAAATATATTATGCGAGTAGTTCCAAGAAATTCAAATATTATAAAATAGCTTAAGAAATAGGGTAGGAAGGATAGAGAAGAAAATATTGAAGATTTTAAGGACAAAATAAAGAAAAACAAAGAGGTGTAGGAGGAATCCCTTGATTCACTTACTAGGAATTGGAATGTTTATCAAATGAAATTTCTCTTTGGTATCAATGTTCTTCTTTTTTGTTTTTTATAGTAAATTTAGTGATGTTGATAGATATAGCTCATGTGTCATTTATTATATTTTAATATTTTGATAGATAAAAGCAGCTAGAGGGTGTTGGCCAGTGGTACATAAGGACTAGAAGCAGATTAACAACAAATTAATAGCACTAGTTGGTGGCAGTTTATAAGCAGAATGTCAGCAGAAAAACCATTGTCTACTCTGCCTCTATCAAAAACAAACAAAATAGTTCTTTTCAAAAAAATTGAACCAAAGTATCTTAAGCAAATAGTAACCATCATATTATTAGTAATGTGCCACGCAGGGCTAGACTAGTAACTAGACAAATTAACCTTAAACCAGGAAAGTTGCATAGAAAAACTAGGGCAAGCATGCCCAATCAAAAATAAAAACCTCATGACAGCAGCAACAACTAACCTCTCCTCCCTAGATGTTTAGATATCAGGGTCCTGGCCCACTCTTCCTACAGGAACATGAAGAGGTCTTTGTTGTCTTCGTCCGCCTTCAACTTGCCACCAGCCAACTTTTCCTGCACAGTGTAGAGGGTCAAAGCCAACACATGCATGATCTTGAGGGAAAACCTATTAGAATCCATGATGCGGTTCCTAATGTCCTGCATGTCTTATTTGAGGCCAGATATCTCATTGTCCAGTTCCAAGAATTTGAGCTTAAGGAAGCCCTTAAAACTATCATTACCATCCAGAGACATAGAGTTGTGTTCAATAGGGGGACTTGGTTTGTTGATCATGAGGGGAGGACAGGGGTAGGGTAGTGCTTCGAGGATTCTCCATAGTTTGCTGGGGGTTCAGTGGGGGAGTGGCACCAGTCCTGTGCGAGCTTGGATGATCATCAGAAAAGCCCTCAATCGACTCAGTGGTAGGGGAGTCATTTTCTGAAGGGGACTTCTCCTTCGAGGTCATTTCCCTTATTCTGGTTTTACATTTCTCCTTAGCAATTCTATTAGAATGGTAGACAGAGCCCCCCAAATCCACCTCTAACTTGATCCGGCTATCCAAAATCCTCTATTTTTCGGGCTTCCTTTTGGTCTCAGGGGTACTGTCAGTCTCCTTCATATCCTTAGCTTCTAAGGACTCAGAAACATGGGATTCTTCAAGCTCCTCATCCTTTTTAAAAGGGTTTCTCATGCATCTCTTGCGGCTTTTTCCTTTTCTTGGGACAAGGTCTGTTTCTTGAATATCCTAGATAGAGGGGGTGGTGGATTGAGTGGGATTGTCAGTTTTCAAAGGAGACCCTTCCTGGTGACCTCTAGGATAACAAGGGGAGGTTGGGGCAGAGGGAAGATGGCCTTATAAAAGTTATAAAGGCAAAGCAAGAGGCCTTGGTGGAGAATAGGGATCAACTTCTCAGGGTTTTCCTTAATAGCTAGAATATTACTTTCAATAGAATGAAGGAGGTAAAAGGGAATGGATGTGCTATCCCTTTTCTTGATATGATTGAGAAACAATAAATGGTAATAGTAAAACAATGTGAATTTACCTTCCATGTTGAAGTACTTCATCACAATAAGGAATAGCTTAGGCCAAAACTCTGGAAGCTCCTCGCGATTGAATCCTTCGTACTTCTTAACAAGTTCCTCCCCCACCTTGAAGAATTGGTTGAGTCTAGTAGGGTCCGGCATCCGTCTGGTTTTTTAATATTTTCTTCCTTCCATAGAGAGACTTGTCACCTTAGCGATAACCTCCTCATTGATTTGGAAGTGAATACCTCCAACAAAAACTTTCCTGTTGTTCTAGGAAGAGATGAACTACTTGGATAATTTCTCATCATGCCCCCCTTCATACGCTCCATAAAACCTTAGATACCACTCTCTTTATAGTAGTGGGTCACCAGAGGGTCGAAGGTGAACACCTCATCAATATTATTAGTCTTAATGCATAAAGTATTTCCTCCCATGTCGATAATCTCCTTATCCTATGCCAAAGTTTCCTGAGAATTGTAGGGCCGAGCTTCGTGAGCCAAAGCATAAAATAGGTTGTTTTAATTTAGCCATTTTAAGAGAAAAATATACTCAAAAGGTAGGCCTTGAGTGGTATTTGGGAATCCAGGATCTGTACGAAAATATCCATCGGATCTCCAAGCGCAATAATTAGCAGTTACGTCAGGGCTACACTTAGTGTCCTTATTAAGAAAAAAAACTTGCTGATGCAGACATGTATCTTTCCACACGTATCTACATGAAAGGAAATTATAATCCTTTCAATGGTTTTGACCATACATATTCATAATCACAAAAATCATAAAGTTACGCCGACACGTAATCAAGTTAGGGCTTTTAGCAAGGATGACAGCTTGGCACATTTTAAATATTATTGATATCACTTTTCACCCACTCGATCAGTTGTTGAGTCTCCCTAGGTAGTTCATTGATCTCCTCCCAATTACTTAGCCTATTTTTCTTAAGACCAATAGCAGCCATCAAATCTGCCACCTCATTTCCCTCCATGTAAGTGTGGGAAATAGTCATGCATTGGAGATTGTTGAGAAGCTCACGGATCTCCAAAATTATGGTGTTGACCTGCCACCCCATGTTATAACTTCTTTTGATAGCCTCCACCACCACTTTGGAATTCCCCTCAATTTCTAGCAGTCTGATGTTCATTTGAATGAAAAATTTAATCCCCCATAAAAGAGCCATGCCCTTAGCTTTATTGATAGTACAATTTTTAAGCAGCCACGCATAAGCCAAGAGGTAAGTTCCATTGTGGTCTCTCAGCACACCATCCCCACCCTGGGGTAGGTTATTAGCCACCCCATCAAAATTTAATTTGGTCCAGCCACTGTGTGGGGCAATCCATCGGGTAGCTTTCATAGCCATCAACTTGGAGTTGTCAAATCTGGAGAAGCCGGATAGCAGGTTCCAATTATCAACCATTTTGATCTCCCAAGCAGAAGGGGATGTCGAGGGGAGTTTCCATTTAGCTACACTGGAATTCTCACATAGGAGCTTGGTTCTGAGGTAGAGGCAAGCCTCGGGCGAGGAACTAGACTCCCTGAATATCATTTTACTCCTTTATTTCAAAATATTCCAGCAGATGTGTGGGGGTAGAATTCTCCATAGGAGCTAGAGGAGGGGATCATTGGAGGGGGATCTCTAGACAATGAATTGGTGGACATCATTACCCAAAGCCCACAAGATTCCCAATTTGCAGATAACATCCTGCCAAATGTTAGTAGTGTACTCACAATGAATAAACAAGTGATTCACTATTTCCTCCTCCTTTTTGCATAGGACACACTTGTTGGCCATAAAGAATCCTCTTTTATGATGTTATCCTAAGTTAAGACTTTACCATGCATAAGGGTCCACCAGAAGAAGTTGATTTTCAGTGTAAGCTAGGGAATCCACACCTTCATCCAATCCTCCAGATTAGTATTTTCCTTTAGAAGAAGGTTGTAAGAAGTCTTGACCGAGAAGGAACCCACTTGGGTGGGGGCCTAAATGATGGAATCTTGGCCACCAATTCCTAGGATTCTAACATTTCCCAAAAGTTCCATGAGCTCATTAGCTAAGTACTTTAGTTCTAATCTATCTCTGACTAAACCAAATATATCTTTCCAATTCCCTCCAGCAATGTAGTTAGCAGTTCTATTTCCAAGGATAGGCTTGAGGTAGTTCATGAGGGGAATGAATCTACTACCAAGGTTAGGGCAGTTCAGGATCCAATAGTCATTCCAGAATCTAATGGATCTCCCATCTTCAATCTGCTAGAAAGCCCCTTTAGAAAGAAAGGTTTTACATTTGCAAATGTTCACCCAAAGTTTGGATGCATTGGGGAGGTCATTATCATGCAATCATCCTGTAGGGGTGCCCTTGAAGGTACTTAACTTCCATTATCTTACATCAGTCTGCTTTCCTTTCTATGAGCTTCTAGGCCACTTTCATGGTGACCAATTCTCCTCAGGCCCAAGCCACCCATACATTTCGGGAGACAAACTGTGTCCCAATTGACTAGGGACATCCTCTTTTTCTCTTCGGAGCCAGCCCACAAAAAGGTTCTCTTTATTTTTTCTAACCTGTCCACCATACTTCTTTTAATCTTGAAGAGAGACGGGAAGTAGACCAGGATCCCCTAAAGAGTAGAAGCCACCAATTGAAGTTTACCAACGTTTCTTAGAATCTTCCCTTTCCATCTAGCAAGTTTTATCTGGGTTCTTTCCAGGATGGAGTTCCAGAATTCATGGGACTATCATGCCCAAACCTAGGGTAAAACACACACAACTATTTTTTTTAAAGGACTCAAACTACAACATTGGATTGAAAAACCAACTTATACACTCAACTAATTGAGGGAATTCGAGGCATGCGCTAGCTTGCTGACATTCCCTAACTCATCAAGTGCACTAGGCCGAGTAATCACTAACTAGGTTTAATCATTAATGGTCTATGAGGGGGAACCTCTAAAACATAACAATATGAAATAAATTAAAGACATTAATGCTTGATTTTAAAGATTTAAATTTAAGGATTTAATTAATAAAAGAATTATGTTAACTCAAAATTCCGAATGATAAAATAAAAAAATATGACACAATTATTATTTCAATAATAAATGTAGGGGGTTGATAGCATACTAAGGTCCACCTAGGGGTAATAATTTAATTATTCCCCTAAGGAATTAAAGACTTTGAGAATATAAAAGCCCATTAAAATAACAAGGGGCCATTTAATTAAAATGGAATTAACAAAATGAAAGTGTATTAATTAATTAGCACACACTAAATAAATAAAGTTTTATGAAATAAAAGAGGACAAAAAAATACATACAAAGAGAATTACTATGGAGATAAGTTATCTAAATACACTTTATTCCAAAATCAAATCAAATCAAATCTTGAAGTAATAGGGAAGCCACAAAGGAATCAAAAGATTATTACTAAAAGATATACTATACAATTAAAAAAAATACTTGGCCCAAAACCCTAATTTCATTATTGAAGGGTTATCTGTATGACTAGAGAGAAACTCCTGGTGGGTATACACCCAAGCATACATAGGTGCATATATACACAAGTGTGTATACACCCCTTTGTATACTTGTGTATATACCAGGGCAACAAACAAGATGGGATCTCAACAACCAGAAGCAAGGAGATAACAGGGTCAGAGGGTTAAACTGTTTGAGCTTCGCAACATGCATCACTGGGTTGAGGTTAGGATAATGTTTTCCATAAGTTCATGATCTAGAAGATGTAAACAAGAGTATATAAAGGAACATGCTTAGAGTTACAGATTCCAGGTGTAAGTCACTATGTTAGCTAACCTTGCATAAAATTTTATTTTAGCACTGTTTAAGTTTTGTGGGACAAAATGCCAGTGTTAAGTTTTTAAATCTTAGCATGGATTAAGTTCCAAGATAGAGTTATAGGTGACATCCAAGGAATAAAATACATTCAGTCTTCATTATTATAGCTTTTAGATTTATTTTAATATTCATATGTAATGAATCTAATATTTACAAAATTAATAAATAATGCATATTGTGTGGTAATGATTTGCATTGCAGATGAAATCTTATTGGAAAAGACCTCTTTTGCCAAATGAAAAGGCTAAAGAATAAACTATGCTCCAAACCGAAGTTCCCTGGAACATACTGTAATGAAGAGATAATATAGATTAAAAAAAAAATTTAGAACGAAAGAAATAAACATGGCCGAGAATAACGGAGGGGGGTTTTTTGGTAAGACCCCGAGCCACTGCCGACAGTGGCCATGCCACTGCTACGGTGGCCTTAGGTGTCGGCAGCAATGGCATGGTCACTACTGTGGCAGCTTAAACCACCGTGACAGGGCCTTGCACTAC
>BSBK01010001.1:52500-61050 GCA_027943335.1 Chamaecyparis obtusa | reverse complement strand
GCGTTGTCTCTTGCATGTGTGCAACGAAGAGATGCGGCCTTCACAGGGAGTCGGCCTGAAACAGTTCTGTGCGTGCGAATGGAGCCGCGTATAGCTTTTGGGTCGTTTGGATAGGGTGCCCCTCCAAGTGAATCAGTGCTGGTGCTCGGATGGATTTGCGGCTCGGATTTAAAATGTGAGTAGCATGCCTGATTTTATTGGAGGGGCATGAAGCCACCTGATTGCTATGCGGGGGCTCCCCTGGGTCGTCTCTTCTGGGTCACTCGATGGCGCAAGTCGGAGAAGGGTTCAACAACGGTAGTTGTTCCAGCGCGTCGTCATTAGTGATACTGAAGTCGATCTGTGGGCGAGCCCCGGTCTAGCATTTGGGTCTGCATGCGGCAAGAAGATTTGAATTTTTTGTGAGTTAAGTCTTTTTCGTTTCACTGGAGTTTTTGCGAGATTTGAAGTTTTTTGTGAGCTATTCTCTTCGTTTCACTTGAATTTTTGGAAGTTTTGAATTTTTTGTGAGCTATTCTCTTCGTTTCACTTGAATTTTTTGAAGTTTTGAATTTTTTGTGAGCTATTCTCTTCCTTTCACTTGAATTTTTGCAGGATTTGAATTTTTTGTGAGCTATTCTTCTTTGTTTCACTTGGTTTTTTCGAAGATTTGAATTTTTTGTGAGCTATTCTCTTTGTTTCCCTTGATTTTTTTTTGGAAGACTTGCATTTTTTGTGAGCTATTCTCTTCGTTTCAATTGAATTTTTGGAAGTTATGCATTTTTTGGTGATGTAGTCTCTTCGTTTCACTTGCATTTTTGGGAAATTTGATTTTTTTGTGAGCTATTCTCTTCTTTTTCCTTGATTTTTTTTGCAAGACTTGGATTTTTTGTGAGCTATTCTCTTCATTTCAATTGAATTTTTGGAAGTTTTGAATTTTTTGTGATCTATTGTTCTTTGTTTCACTTGTATTTTTGAGAGATTTGAAATTTTTGTGAGATATTCTCTTCGGCTCAAATTTCTACGGAAGTGCAATACTTGGACTAATAACTTATATAGGGGAGGTGTTGTCCGCGGAAGCTCCCCCATGCCCCTCTAATAGAATCAGTGCTGGTGATCCCGTTTTGAAATCCGACAGACGGACGGATGATTAGGTCGGATTTCAAAACGGGATCAGCAGCACTGATTCCATTAGAGGGGCATGAAGCCACCTGATTGCTATGCGGGGGCTGCTCAAAGTCCCGTCTTTCGGGTCGCTCGATGACGCAAAGTCGGGAAGGGTTCGACAGCGGTTGTCGTTCCAATGCGTCGTCGCTGTGACATGGAAGGCGATCTTCGGGTCAGCCCCCGTCTAGCTTTTGGGTTGCTTTGGTACAAGCGATCTGCTTGTACTTTCCGCGAAACCCTATCCGGGTATTCGTTAGCTATGCGTTGTTTCTTGCATGGGTGGAACGGAGAGATGCGGCCTTCACAGGGAGTCGGCTTGAAACAGTTCTGTGCGTGCGAAAGGAGCCGCGTATAGCTTTTGGGTCGTTTGGATAGGGTGCCCCTCCAAGTGAATCAGTGCTGGTGCTCGGACGGATTTGCGGCTCGGATTTAAAATGTGAGTAGCATGCCTGATTTTATTGGAGGGGCATGAAGCCACCCGATTGCTATGCGGGGGCTCCCCTGGGTCGCCTCTTTTGGGTCACTCGATGGCGCAAGTCGGAGAAGGGTTCGACAACGGTAGTCGTTCCAGCGCGTCATCATAGTGATACTGAAGTCGATTTGTGGGCGAGCCCCCGTCTAGCTCTTGGGTCTGCATGCCGCAAGGAGATTTGAATTTTTCGTGAGTTTAAGTCTTCGTTTTTCCTTGATTTTTTTTTGGAAGACTTGAATTTTTGGAAGTTCTGAATTTTTTTGTGAGCTATTATCTTTCGTTTCACTTGAATTTTTGCAAGATTTGAAATTTTTGTGAGCTATTCTCTTTGTTTCACTTGGTTTTTTTTGGAAGATTTGAATTTTTGTGAGCTATTCTCTTTGTTTCCCTTTGTTTTTTTTTTTTTTGTTTTTTTTTGGGAAGACTTGCGTTTTTTGTGAGCTATTCTCTTCGTTTCAATTGAATTTTTGGAAGTTATGCATTTTTTGTGATGTAGTCTCTTCGTTTCACTTGGTTTTTTGGAAGATTTGAATTTTTTGTGAGCTATTCTCTTTATTTCCCTTTGATTTTTTTGGAAGACTTGCATTTTTTGTGAGCTATTCTCTTCGTTTCAATTGAATTTTTGGAAGTTATGCATGATGCATTTTTTGGGAGATTTGATTTTTTTTGTGAGCTATTCTCTTCTTTTCCTTTGAATTTTTTTTGCAAGACTTGCATTTTTTGTGAGCTATTCTCTTCGTTTCAATTGAATTTTTGGAAGTTTTGAATTTTTTGTGATCTATTCTTCTTTGTTTCACTTATATTTTTGAGAGATTTGAAATTTTTGTGAGATATTCTCTTCGGCTCAAATTTCTACGGAAGTGCAATACTTGGACTAATAACTTATATAGGGGAGGTGTTGTTCGCGGAAGCTCCCCCATGCCCCTCTAATGGAATCAGTGCTGGTGATCCCGTTTTGAAATCCGACAGACGGATGGATGATTAGGTCGGATTTCAAAACGGGATCAGCAGCACTGATTCCATTATAGGGGCATGAAGCCACCTGATTGCTATGCGTGGGCTGCTCAAAGTCTCATCTTTCAGGTCGCTCGACGGCGCAAGTCGGAAATGGTTCGGCAGCGGTTGTCGTTCCAATGCGTCGTCGCAGCGACATGGAAGGCGATCTTCGGGTCAGCCCCTGTCTAGCTCTTGGGTTGCTTTGGTACAAGCGATCTGCTATGTACTTTCCGCGAACACCTATCCCGGTACTCGTTAGCTATGTGTTGGCTCTAGCACGCATGGAACGCAGAGATGCGGCCTTCACAGGGAGTTGGCCTGAAACAGTTCCGTGCCTTGCGAATGGAGCCGCGTATAGCTTTTCGGTCGTTTGGATAGGTGCCCCTCCAAGTGAATGAGTGTTGGTGCTCGGACGGATTTGCCGCTCGGATTTAAAAATGTGAGCAGCAGCACAGATTCTATTGGAGGGGCATGAAGCCACCCAATTTTTATGCGTGGGCTCCCTTGGGTCGTGTCTTTTGGGTCACTCGATGGCGGAAGTCAGAGAAGGGTTCGACAGCGGTAGTCGTTCCAGCGCGTCGTCATAGTGATACTGAAGTCGATCTGTGGGCGAGCCCCCGTCTAGCTCTTGGGTCTGCATGTCGCAAGAAGATTTGAATTTTTTGAGTTAAGTCTCTTCGTTTCACTTGAATTTTTGCGAGATTTGAATTTTGTTTGTTGCGAGGTAGTAAAATTCTCTTCGTTTTGACTTGAAGTTTTGGATTTTTTGTGAGCTATTCTCTTCGTTTTTCCTTGGTTTTTGTTTTGGAAGACTTGAATTTTTTGTGGGCTATTATTTTATTCTTTTCACTTGAATTTTTGGAAGTTTTGAATGTTTTTGTGAGCTATTCTCTTCGTTTTCACTTGAATGTTTGCAAGATTTGAATTTTTTGTGAGCTATTCTGTTTGTTTCACTTGGTTTTTTTGGAAGATTTGAATTTTTTGTGAGCTATTCTGTTTTGTTTCCCTTGATTTTTTTGTAAGACTTGCATTTTTTGTGAGCTATTCTCTTCGTTTCAATTGAATATTTGGAAGTTGTGCATTTTTTGTGATTGTAGTCTCTTCGTTTCACTTGCATTTTTGGGAGATTTGATTTTATTTGTGAGCTATTCTCTTTTTTTCCCTTGATTTTTTTGTGAGCTATTCTCTTCGTTTCAATTGAATTTTTGGAATTTCTGAATTTTTTGTGATCTATTCTTTTTGTTTCACTCGTATTTTTGAAAGATTTGAAATTTTTGTGAGATATTCTCGTCGGCTCAAATTTCTACGGAAGTGCAAGACTTGGACTAATAACTTATATAGGGGAGGTGTTGTCCGCGGAATCTCCCCCATGCCCCTCTAATAGAATCAGTGCTGGTGATCCCGTTTTGAAATCCGACAGACGGACGGATGATTAGGTCAGATTTCAAAACGCGATCAGCAGCACTGATTCCATTAGAGGGGCATGAAGCCACCTGATTGCTATGCGGGGGCTGCTCAAAGTCCCGTCTTTCGAAGGTCGCTCGACGGTGCAAGTCGGAAAGGGTTCGGCAGCGGTTGTCGTTCCAATGCGTCGTCGCAGTGACATGGAAGGCGATCTTCGGGTCAGCCCCCGTCTAGCTTTTGGGTTGCTTTGGTACAAGCGATCTGCTATGTACTTTCCGCGAACCCCTATCCGGGTACTCGTTAGCTATGCGTTGGCTCTTGCATGCGTGGAACGAAGAGATGCGGCCTTCACAGGGAGTTGGCCGGAAATAGTTCTGCTCTTGTGAATGGAGCCGCGTATATAGCTTTTGAGTCGTTTGGGTAGGTGCGCCCCTCCAAGAGAATCAGTGCTGGTGCTCGGACGGATTGGTAGCTCGGATTTAAAATATGAACACTAGCACTGATTCTATTGGAGGGGCGCATTAGGCCACCCGCTTGCTATGCGGGGGCTGTCCAGGGTCGTAACTTTTGGGTCAGTCGACGGTGCACTTCGGAAAGGGTTCGACAGCGGTTGTCGTTCCAACACATCGTCGCATTGACAAGAAAGGCGATCTTCGGGTCAGCCCCCGTCTAGCTCCCGGGTCACTTGGTACAAGCTACTTGCTATGTCGCTTCGACTTCCGATACTTGAGTGCGCAATGGCTCAAGATGCTTTGCATTGGAATCAGTTAGTTATCATATGTGTCGGCGGATTGGATCTCAAGTCAATCTAGGCGGGTGCGACATTAGTTGCTAAGTCTCGATCGAAAACGATTTGGATTCATCTAGATGCATTGTTATCTGACTTGAGGAACTATGCGAGCGAGTTGGGTTACCTCCTCGTGGATATGTTGGATACGCGTTATGACGGATAAGATGATGGATTGCGGTAAGAATGACGAATTTTTGGAAGATGAATTATTTTGGTGAGCCATGTTCTTTGTTTTACTTGAATTTCTGGAAGATTTGAATTTTGTTTTCTAGCTATTCTTTTCGTTTTCCTAGATTTTTTCGAAAGACTTGAATTTTTTGTGATCTATTCTGTTCGTTTCACTTGAATTTTTGGAAGATTTGATTTTTTGTGAGCTTTTTGTCATCGTTTCACTTGAATTTTTGGAAGATTTGAATTTTTTGGGAGCCAGTTTCTTCGGCTTAAATTTCCACTCAAGAGCAAGACTCGGACTAATAACTTATATAGGGGAGGAGTTGTGTGTTGTTCGCGGAAGCTCCCCCATACCCCTCTTATAGAATCATTGCCGGTGATCGGACGGATGTGTAGGTCGGATTTCAAAATGGGATCACCAGCACTGATTCTATTAGAGGGGCATGAAGCCACTTGATTGCTATGCGGGGGCTGCCCAAAGTCCTGTCTTTCGGGTCGCTCGACGGTGCAAGTCGGAAAGGGTTCGGCAGCGGTTGTCGTTCCAATGCGTCGTCGCAGTGATATGGAAGGCAATCTACGGGTCAGCCCCTGTCTAGCTTTCGGGTCACTTTGGTACAAGTGATTTGCTATGTACTTTCCGCGAACCCTATCCACGTACTCGTTAGCTACGCGTTGGCTCTTACACGAGCGGAACGGAGAGATGCGGCCTTCACAGGGAGTTGGCCGGAGATAGTTCTGTTTTTGTGAATGGAGCCGCGTATAGCTTTTGAGTCGTTTGGGTAGGTGCCCCCCTCCAAGAGAATCAGTGCTGGGTATCTCGGATTTAAAATCTGAGCACTAGCGCTGATTCTATTGGAGGGGCGCATTAGGCCACCCGCTTTCTATGCGGGGCCTGTCCAGGATCGTGTCTTTTGTGTCAGTCGACGTTGCAAGTAGGAAAGGGTTCGACAGCGGTTGTCGTTCCAACGCATCGTCGCATTGACAAGAAACGCAATTTTTGGGTCAGCCCCCGTCTAGCTCCCGGGTCGCTTGGCACAAGCGATTTGCTCTGTCGCATGCTGCATTAAGATTTGAATTTTTTGTTTGCTATTCTCATTTTTGTTTCATTGGAAGATTCGAATTTTTTGCGATCTCCTCTTTTGTTTCCTTTGATTTTTTTTTGGAAGATTTTAATTTTTTGTGAGCCTACTCTCTTCGATTCACTTGAGTTTTTGGAAGAAATGGATTTTTTTGGTGAGCTATGTTCTTTCTTTTACTTGAAGTTTTGGAAAATTTGAATGTTTTGCTAGTTGTTCTTTTCGTTTCCCTTCGATTTTTTCGGAAGACCTGAATTTTTTGTGAGCTATTCTGTTCGTTTCACTTGAATTTTTTGAAGATTTGATTTTTTTGTGAGCTTTTTCCTCATCGTTTCACTTGAATTTTTGGAAGATTTGAATTGTTTGGGAGCCATTCTCAACGTCTCAAATTTCTACGGAAGAGAAAGACCCGGACTAATAACTTATATAGGGGAGTAGTAGTTCGCGGAAGCTCCCCCATGCCCCTCTAATAGAATCAGAGCTTGTGCGCGGACGGATGAGTAAGTCGGATTTAAAATCGGATCACTAGCACTGATTCTATTAGAGGGGCATGAAGCCACCTGATTGCTATGCGGGGGCTGCCCAAAGTCCTGTCTTTCGGGTCACTCAACGGTGCAAGTCGGAAAGTGTTCGGCAGCGGTTGTCGTTCGAATGTGTCGTCGCAGTGACATGGAAGGCAATCTTCGGGTCAGCCCCCGTCTAGCTTTCGGTTCGCTTTGGTACAAGCGATTTGCTATGTACTTTCCGCGAATCCTATCCGGGTACTCGTTAGCTATGCGTTGGTTCTTGCATGCGTGGAACGGAGAGATGCGGCCTTCACAGGGAGTTGGCCGGAGATAGTTCCGTTCTTGTGAATGGACCGGCGTATAGCTTCTGAGTCGTTTGGGTAGGTGCGGCCCTCCAAGAGAATCAGTGCTGGTGCTTGGACGGATTGGTAGCTCAGATATAAAATTTGAGCACTAGCACTGATTCTATTGGAGGGGCGCATTAGGGCACCCGTTTGCTATGCGGGGGCTGCCCATGCCCATGGTAGTGTCTTTTGTGTCACTCGACGGTGCAAGTTGGAAAGGGTTCGACAGCGGTTGTCGTTCAAATGTTTCGTTGTAGTGACATGGAAGACAATTACTGGGTCAGCCCCCGTCTAGCTCTTGGGTCACTTTGCTGCAAGTGATTAATTCGGTTTTGGATGGATAAAATCCCTTTGTGAAAGGTGGCATGGCGTTTGTTGGAGAAAATTGATTAAGTCGGAGCATTGGCCTCGGGCCATTGTGAGGACTGTCGATTTCTTCAGGTACAACACTTGTTTGCCTAGTAACAGAGTTGACATGTAATTCGGCATTGCTCTCGATTGTTCTCGGAGTTGTACCTCCGGAACTTTTGGATCTTGCCCCTTCACTCCATTTCATCCTCTTTGCTTGGATGAACGTGTGCACTTGTACCCCTTTCCGAGATGGTAGGCGCGATAATAAATTGCGGAGTGAGCATTTCTTGTAGTTCTGCCCAGCCCTTGTGCAGTTGGAAGTTCTCATCTTCATATTTAGTTGAATTTTGCCACGCACGAGTGTCGTAGAGAATTGCGACAGTGTGTATGTCATTTGTTTGACTGAAAGATGCGCTTGTTCCGAAGTTTACGACAGTTGCATTTGCCATGGGCCTTGGCACTTGGCACGTTCCATCTTTGCGATACATGAGCTCCGACAGTAACAAGTGTTGGGAATCGTTGCACGTAAGGTGAGTGTCCTGCTTTCATATTTCATCGTTGTCCCACTCTCCACCCTTTAAGCCTTTCCTAGTGTTTTTAGCGTGGCCCGGAGTGCGATGAAAGGTTGGTTGCCTTGTACACAAGTGCGGTCTTGGCCATCTCGTCTTCATTTTCTACGAGGCACTATCGTCTTGCTCTGGTTTGCAGGGCAAAGTCCTCTCTGTCTGTGGAGTTAAACTTGCAGACGAGTATGGCCAAGGCTTTTGGTTGGATGCGGAAACCGTTAAGGCTGTCGAGACGGGAGTTGTCGTGCGGGGTGCACCAAAGAAGTGCGTAGGTGGCATATGCCTGGGAAATGGATGTCTCTGAGTGGCCTTACTCGGTCGCGTGCACGGTGCATACTCTCGGGGCAGTGACTGTTGCGAGCATGTGCGATTCGGGTGTCTTCGGGTAAAGGGTTCCGTACGGGATGTTCTTCCCAGGCTCCTGTGAACCGAGCATCCGTTTTGCAATGACCCGACATGCGTGGCCATTTCATGTCTTTCTGGATGCGGAAAGCGTTAATGTTTGTCGAGACGGAAGTTGTCGTGCGGGGTGCACCAAAAAAGCGCGTAGGTGGCATATGCCTGGGAAATGGATGTCATTGAGTGGCCTTACTCGGTCGCGTGCGCGGTGCATACTCTCGGGGCAGTGACTGTTGCGAGCACTTGCGATTCGGATGTCTTCGGGTAAAGGGTTTCGTACGGGATATTCTTCCCAGGCTCCTGTGAACCGAGGATCCGTTTTGCAATGA
>BSBK01010001.1:5000-42500 GCA_027943335.1 Chamaecyparis obtusa | reverse complement strand
TCGGATCGGACCCCGCCCGCGAGCGCCGCTCGGCTCGACGAGCTCGATGGGGATCCCGTCCGCGGGCGAGCTGGGCGTGGCTACACGTATGACCCGAATGTAATTTTTTTTTTTTAATTTTTTTTTTAACTCTGGTTTTTTCGTTCTTATCCTCGTACGGAGCCTCCTTTGTTCATTTTTTTTCCGCGAGTTTCGACCCCGCCCGGGAGCGAGCTCGGCGCCGATCCCGCCCCGCCGCTCCCCGGAGAGCTCGACCGGTTCGGTTCCGCTCGGATCGGACCCCGCCCGCGAGCGCCGCTCGGCTCGACGAGCTCGATGGGGATCCCGTCCGCGGGCGAGCTGGGCGTGGCTACACGTATGACGCGAATGTATTTTTTTTTTTTTTTTTTTTTTTTTAACTCTGGTTTTTTCGTTCTTATCCTCGTACGGAGCCTCCTTTGTTCATTTTTTTTCCGCGAGTTTCGACCCCGCCCCGGAGCGAGCTCGGCGCCGATCCCGCCCCGCCGCTCCCCGGAGAGCTCGACCGGTTCGGTTCCGCTCGGATCGGACCCCGCCCGCGAGCGCCGCTCGGCTCGACGAGCTCGATGGGGATCCCGTCCGCGGGCGAGCTGGGCGTGGCTACACGTATGACCCGAATGTAATTTTTTTTTTTTTTTTTTTTTTAACTCTGGTTTTTTCGTTCTTATCCTCGTACGGAGCCTCCTTTGTTCATTTTTTTTCCGAAAGTTTCGACCCCGCCCGGGAGCGAGCTCGGCGCCGATCCCGCCCCGCCGCTCCCCGGAGAGCTCGACCGGTTCGGTTCCGCTCGGATCGGACCCCGCCCGCGAGCGCCGCTCGGCTCGACGAGCTCGATGGGGATCCCGTCCGCGGGCGAGCTGGGCGTGGCTACACGTATGACCCGAATGTAATTTTTTTTTTTTTTTTTTTTAAAACTCTGGTTTTTTCGTTCTTATCCTCGTACGGAGCCTCCTTTGTTCATTTTTTTTCCGCGAGTTTCGACCCCGCCCCGGAGCGAGCTCGGCGCCGATCCCGCCCCGCCGCTCCCCGGAGAGCTCGACCGGTTCGGTTCCGCTCGGATCGGACCCCGCCCGCGAGCGCCGCTCGGCTCGACGAGCTCGATGGGGATCCCGTCCGCGGGCGAGCTGGGCGTGGCTACACGTATGACCCGAAAGTTTTTTTTTTTTTTTTTTTTTTTTTTTTTTTTTTTTTTTTAACTCTGGTTTTTTCGTTCTTATCCTCGTACGGGGCCTCCTTTGTTCATTTTTTTTCCGCGAGTTTCGACCCCGCCCGGGAGCGAGCTCGGCGCCGATCCCGCCCCGCCGCTCCCCGGAGAGCTCGACCGGTTCGGTTCCGCTCGGATCGGACCCCGCCCGCGAGCGCCGCTCGGCTCGACGAGCTCGATGGGGATCCCGTCCGCGGGCGAGCTGGGCGTGGCTACACGTATGACCCGAATGTAATTTTTTTTTTTTTTTTTTTTTTTAACTCTGGTTTTTTCGTTCTTATCCTCGTACGGAGCCTCCTTTGTTCATTTTTTTTCCGCGAGTTTCGACCCCGCCCGGGAGCGAGCTCGGCGCCGATCCCGCCCCGCCGCTCCCCGGAGAGCTCGACCGGTTCGGTTCCGCTCCGATCGGACCCCGCCCGCGAGCGCCGCTCGGCTCGACGAGCTCGATGGGGATCCCGTCCGCGGGCGAGCTGGGCGTGGCTACACGTATGACCCGAATGTAATTTTTTTTTTTTTTTTTTTTTTTTAACTCTGGTTTTTTCGTTCTTATCCTCGTACGGAGCCTCCTTTGTTCATTTTTTTCCCGCGAGTTTCGACCCCGCCCGGGAGCGAGCTCGGCGCCGATCCCGCCCCGCCGCTCCCCGGAGAGCTTGACCGGTTCGGTTCCGCTCGGATCGGACCCCGCCCGCGAGCGCCGCTCGGCTCGACGAGCTCGATGGGGATCCCGTCCGCGGGCGAGCTGGGCGTGGCTACACGTATGACCCGAATGTAATTTTTTTTTTTTTTTTTTTTTAAAACTCTGGTTTTTTCGTTCTTATCCTCGTACGGAGCCTCCTTTGTTCATTTTTTTTCCGCGAGTTTCGACCCCGCCCGGGAGCGAGCTCGGCGCCGATCCCGCCCCGCCGCTCCCCGGAGAGCTCGACCGGTTCGGTTCCGCTCGGATCGGACCCCGCCCGCGAGCGCCGCTCGGCTCGACGAGCTCGATGGGGATCCCGTCCGCGGGCGAGCTGGGCGTGGCTACACGTATGACCCGAATGTAATTTTTTTTTTTTTTTTTTTTTTTTTTTAACTCTGGTTTTTTCGTTCTTATCCTCGTACGGAGCCTCCTTTGTTCATTTTTTTTCCGCGAGTTTCGACCCCGCCCGGGAGCGAGCTCGGCGCCGATCCCGCCTCGCCGCTCCCCGGAGAGCTCGACCGGTTCGGTTCCGCTCGGATCGGACCCCGCCCGCGAGCGCCGCTCGGCTCGACGAGCTCGATGGGGATCCCGTCCGCGGGCGAGCTGGGCGTGGCTACACGTATGACCCGAATGTAATTTTTTTTTTTTAATTTTTTTTTTAACTCTGGTTTTTTCGTTCTTATCCTCGTACGGAGCCTCCTTTGTTCATTTTTTTTCCGCGAGTTTCGACCCCGCCCGGGAGCGAGCTCGGCGCCGATCCCGCCCCGCCGCTCCCCGGAGAGCTCGACCGGTTCGGTTCCGCTCGGATCGGACCCCGCCCGCGAGCGCCGCTCGGCTCGACGAGCTCGATGGGGATCCCGTCCGCGGGCGAGCTGGGCGTGGCTACACGTATGACGCGAATGTATTTTTTTTTTTTTTTTTTTTTTTTTTAACTCTGGTTTTTTCGTTCTTATCCTCGTACGGAGCCTCCTTTGTTCATTTTTTTTCCGCGAGTTTCGACCCCGCCCCGGAGCGAGCTCGGCGCCGATCCCGCCCCGCCGCTCCCCGGAGAGCTCGACCGGTTCGGTTCCGCTCGGATCGGACCCCGCCCGCGAGCGCCGCTCGGCTCGACGAGCTCGATGGGGATCCCGTCCGCGGGCGAGCTGGGCGTGGCTACACGTATGACCCGAAAGTAATTTTTTTTTTTTTTTTTTTTTTTTTTTTTAACTCTGGTTTTTTCGTTCTTATCCTCGTACGGGGCCTCCTTTGTTCATTTTTTTTCCGCGAGTTTCGACCCCGCCCGGGAGCGAGCTCGGCGCCGATCCCGCCCCGCCGCTCCCCGGAGAGCTCGACCGGTTCGGTTCCGCTCGGATCGGACCCCGCCCGCGAGCGCCGCTCGGCTCGACGAGCTCGATGGGGATCCCGTCCGCGGGCGAGCTGGGCGTGGCTACACGTATGACCCGAATGTAATTTTTTTTTTTTTTTTTTTTTTTTTTTAACTCTGGTTTTTTCGTTCTTATCCTCGTACGGAGCCTCCTTTGTTCATTTTTTTTCCGCGAGTTTCGACCCCGCCCGGGAGCGAGCTCGGCGCCGATCCCGCCCCGCCGCTCCCCGGAGAGCTCGACCGGTTCGGTTCCGCTCGGATCGGACCCCGCCCGCGAGCGCCGCTCGGCTCGACGAGCTCGATGGGGATCCCGTCCGCGGGCGAGCTGGGCGTGGCTACACGTATGACGCGAATGTATTTTTTTTTTTTTTTTTTTTTTTTTTAACTCTGGTTTTTTCGTTCTTATCCTCGTACGGAGCCTCCTTTGTTCATTTTTTTTCCGCGAGTTTCGACCCCGCCCGGGAGCGAGCTCGGCGCCGATCCCGCCCCGCCGCTCCCCGGAGAGCTCGACCGGTTCGGTTCCGCTCGGATCGGACCCCGCCCGCGAGCGCCGCTCGGCTCGACGAGCTCGATGGGGATCCCGTCCGCGGGCGAGCTGGGCGTGGCTACACGTATGACCCGAATGTAATTTTTTTTTTTTTTTTTTTTTTAACTCTGGTTTTTTCGTTCTTATCCTCGTACGGAGCCTCCTTTGTTCATTTTTTTTCCGCGAGTTTCGACCCCGCCCGGGAGCGAGCTCGGCGCCGATCCTGCCCCGCCGCTCCCCGGAGAGCTCGACCGGTTCGGTTCCGCTCGGATCGGACCCCGCCCGCGAGCGCCGCTCGGCTCGACGAGCTCGAATGGGATCCCGTCCGCGGGCGAGCTGGGCGTGGCTACACGTATGACCCGAATGTAATTTTTTTTTTTTTTTTTTTTTTTTTTAACTCTGGTTTTTTCGTTCTTATCCTCGTACGGAGCCTCCTTTGTTCATTTTTTTTCCGCGAGTTTCGACCCCGCCCGGGAGCGAGCTCGGCGCCGATCCCGCCTCGCCGCTCCCCGGAGAGCTCGACCGGTTCGGTTCCGCTCGGATCGGACCCCGCCCGCGAGCGCCGCTCGGCTCGACGAGCTCGATGGGGATCCCGTCCGCGGGCGAGCTGGGCGTGGCTACACGTATGACCCGAATGTAATTTTTTTTTTTTAATTTTTTTTTAAACTCTGGTTTTTTCGTTCTTATCCTCGTACGGAGCCTCCTTTGTTCATTTTTTTTCCGCGAGTTTCGACCCCGCCCCGGAGCGAGCTCGGCGCCGATCCCGCCCCGCCGCTCCCCGGAGAGCTCGACCGGTTCGGTTCCGCTCGGATCGGACCCCGCCCGCGAGCGCCGCTCGGCTCGACGAGCTCGATGGGGATCCCGTCCGCGGGCGAGCTGGGCGTGGCTACACGTATGACCCGAATGTAATTTTTTTTTTTTTTTTTTTTTTAACTCTGGTTTTTTCGTTCTTATCCTCGTACGGAGCCTCCTTTGTTCATTTTTTTTCCGAAAGTTTCGACCCCGCCCGGGAGCGAGCTCGGCGCCGATCCCGCCCCGCCGCTCCCCGGAGAGCTCGACCGGTTCGGTTCCGCTCGGATCGGACCCCGCCCGCGAGCGCCGCTCGGCTCGACGAGCTCGATGGGGATCCCGTCCGCGGGCGAGCTGGGCGTGGCTACACGTATGACCCGAATGTAATTTTTTTTTTTTTTTTTTTTAAAACTCTGGTTTTTTCGTTCTTATCCTCGTACGGAGCCTCCTTTGTTCATTTTTTTTCCGCGAGTTTCGACCCCGCCCCGGAGCGAGCTCGGCGCCGATCCCGCCCCGCCGCTCCCCGGAGAGCTCGACCGGTTCGGTTCCGCTCGGATCGGACCCCGCCCGCGAGCGCCGCTCGGCTCGACGAGCTCGATGGGGATCCCGTCCGCGGGCGAGCTGGGCGTGGCTACACGTATGACCCGAAAGTTTTTTTTTTTTTTTTTTTTTTTTTTTTTTTTTTTTTTTTAACTCTGGTTTTTTCGTTCTTATCCTCGTACGGGGCCTCCTTTGTTCATTTTTTTTCCGCGAGTTTCGACCCCGCCCGGGAGCGAGCTCGGCGCCGATCCCGCCCCGCCGCTCCCCGGAGAGCTCGACCGGTTCGGTTCCGCTCGGATCGGACCCCGCCCGCGAGCGCCGCTCGGCTCGACGAGCTCGATGGGGATCCCGTCCGCGGGCGAGCTGGGCGTGGCTACACGTATGACCCGAATGTAATTTTTTTTTTTTTTTTTTTTTTTAACTCTGGTTTTTTCGTTCTTATCCTCGTACGGAGCCTCCTTTGTTCATTTTTTTTCCGCGAGTTTCGACCCCGCCCGGGAGCGAGCTCGGCGCCGATCCCGCCCCGCCGCTCCCCGGAGAGCTCGACCGGTTCGGTTCCGCTCCGATCGGACCCCGCCCGCGAGCGCCGCTCGGCTCGACGAGCTCGATGGGGATCCCGTCCGCGGGCGAGCTGGGCGTGGCTACACGTATGACCCGAATGTAATTTTTTTTTTTTTTTTTTTTTTTTAACTCTGGTTTTTTCGTTCTTATCCTCGTACGGAGCCTCCTTTGTTCATTTTTTTCCCGCGAGTTTCGACCCCGCCCGGGAGCGAGCTCGGCGCCGATCCCGCCCCGCCGCTCCCCGGAGAGCTCGACCGGTTCGGTTCCGCTCGGATCGGACCCCGCCCGCGAGCGCCGCTCGGCTCGACGAGCTCGATGGGGATCCCGTCCGCGGGCGAGCTGGGCGTGGCTACACGTATGACCCGAATGTAATTTTTTTTTTTTTTTTTTTTTAAAACTCTGGTTTTTTCGTTCTTATCCTCGTACGGAGCCTCCTTTGTTCATTTTTTTTCCGCGAGTTTCGACCCCGCCCGGGAGCGAGCTCGGCGCCGATCCCGCCCCGCCGCTCCCCGGAGAGCTCGACCGGTTCGGTTCCGCTCGGATCGGACCCCGCCCGCGAGCGCCGCTCGGCTCGACGAGCTCGATGGGGATCCCGTCCGCGGGCGAGCTGGGCGTGGCTACACGTATGACCCGAATGTAATTTTTTTTTTTTTTTTTTTTTTTTTTTAACTCTGGTTTTTTCGTTCTTATCCTCGTACGGAGCCTCCTTTGTTCATTTTTTTTCCGCGAGTTTCGACCCCGCCCGGGAGCGAGCTCGGCGCCGATCCCGCCTCGCCGCTCCCCGGAGAGCTCGACCGGTTCGGTTCCGCTCGGATCGGACCCCGCCCGCGAGCGCCGCTCGGCTCGACGAGCTCGATGGGGATCCCGTCCGCGGGCGAGCTGGGCGTGGCTACACGTATGACCCGAATGTAATTTTTTTTTTTTAATTTTTTTTTTAACTCTGGTTTTTTCGTTCTTATCCTCGTACGGAGCCTCCTTTGTTCATTTTTTTTCCGCGAGTTTCGACCCCGCCCGGGAGCGAGCTCGGCGCCGATCCCGCCCCGCCGCTCCCCGGAGAGCTCGACCGGTTCGGTTCCGCTCGGATCGGACCCCGCCCGCGAGCGCCGCTCGGCTCGACGAGCTCGATGGGGATCCCGTCCGCGGGCGAGCTGGGCGTGGCTACACGTATGACGCGAATGTATTTTTTTTTTTTTTTTTTTTTTTTTTAACTCTGGTTTTTTCGTTCTTATCCTCGTACGGAGCCTCCTTTGTTCATTTTTTTTCCGCGAGTTTCGACCCCGCCCCGGAGCGAGCTCGGCGCCGATCCCGCCCCGCCGCTCCCCGGAGAGCTCGACCGGTTCGGTTCCGCTCGGATCGGACCCCGCCCGCGAGCGCCGCTCGGCTCGACGAGCTCGATGGGGATCCCGTCCGCGGGCGAGCTGGGCGTGGCTACACGTATGACCCGAAAGTAATTTTTTTTTTTTTTTTTTTTTTTTTTTTTAACTCTGGTTTTTTCGTTCTTATCCTCGTACGGGGCCTCCTTTGTTCATTTTTTTTCCGCGAGTTTCGACCCCGCCCGGGAGCGAGCTCGGCGCCGATCCCGCCCCGCCGCTCCCCGGAGAGCTCGACCGGTTCGGTTCCGCTCGGATCGGACCCCGCCCGCGAGCGCCGCTCGGCTCGACGAGCTCGATGGGGATCCCGTCCGCGGGCGAGCTGGGCGTGGCTACACGTATGACCCGAATGTAATTTTTTTTTTTTTTTTTTTTTTTTTTTAACTCTGGTTTTTTCGTTCTTATCCTCGTACGGAGCCTCCTTTGTTCATTTTTTTTCCGCGAGTTTCGACCCCGCCCGGGAGCGAGCTCGGCGCCGATCCCGCCCCGCCGCTCCCCGGAGAGCTCGACCGGTTCGGTTCCGCTCGGATCGGACCCCGCCCGCGAGCGCCGCTCGGCTCGACGAGCTCGATGGGGATCCCGTCCGCGGGCGAGCTGGGCGTGGCTACACGTATGACGCGAATGTATTTTTTTTTTTTTTTTTTTTTTTTTTAACTCTGGTTTTTTCGTTCTTATCCTCGTACGGAGCCTCCTTTGTTCATTTTTTTTCCGCGAGTTTCGACCCCGCCCGGGAGCGAGCTCGGCGCCGATCCCGCCCCGCCGCTCCCCGGAGAGCTCGACCGGTTCGGTTCCGCTCGGATCGGACCCCGCCCGCGAGCGCCGCTCGGCTCGACGAGCTCGATGGGGATCCCGTCCGCGGGCGAGCTGGGCGTGGCTACACGTATGACCCGAATGTAATTTTTTTTTTTTTTTTTTTTTTAACTCTGGTTTTTTCGTTCTTATCCTCGTACGGAGCCTCCTTTGTTCATTTTTTTTCCGCGAGTTTCGACCCCGCCCGGGAGCGAGCTCGGCGCCGATCCTGCCCCGCCGCTCCCCGGAGAGCTCGACCGGTTCGGTTCCGCTCGGATCGGACCCCGCCCGCGAGCGCCGCTCGGCTCGACGAGCTCGAATGGGATCCCGTCCGCGGGCGAGCTGGGCGTGGCTACACGTATGACCCGAATGTAATTTTTTTTTTTTTTTTTTTTTTTTTTTAACTCTGGTTTTTTCGTTCTTATCCTCGTACGGAGCCTCCTTTGTTCATTTTTTTTCCGCGAGTTTCGACCCCGCCCGGGAGCGAGCTCGGCGCCGATCCCGCCTCGCCGCTCCCCGGAGAGCTCGACCGGTTCGGTTCCGCTCGGATCGGACCCCGCCCGCGAGCGCCGCTCGGCTCGACGAGCTCGATGGGGATCCCGTCCGCGGGCGAGCTGGGCGTGGCTACACGTATGACCCGAATGTAATTTTTTTTTTTTAATTTTTTTTTAAACTCTGGTTTTTTCGTTCTTATCCTCGTACGGAGCCTCCTTTGTTCATTTTTTTTCCGCGAGTTTCGACCCCGCCCGGGAGCGAGCTCGGCGCCGATCCCGCCCCGCCGCTCCCCGGAGAGCTCGACCGGTTCGGTTCCGCTCGGATCGGACCCCGCCCGCGAGCGCCGCTCGGCTCGACGAGCTCGATGGGGATCCCGTCCGCGGGCGAGCTGGGCGTGGCTACACGTATGACGCGAATGTATTTTTTTTTTTTTTTTTTTTTTTTTTAACTCTGGTTTTTTCGTTCTTATCCTCGTACGGAGCCTCCTTTGTTCATTTTTTTTCCGCGAGTTTCGACCCCGCCCCGGAGCGAGCTCGGCGCCGATCCCGCCCCGCCGCTCCCCGGAGAGCTCGACCGGTTCGGTTCCGCTCGGATCGGACCCCGCCCGCGAGCGCCGCTCGGCTCGACGAGCTCGATGGGGATCCCGTCCGCGGGCGAGCTGGGCGTGGCTACACGTATGACCCGAAAGTAATTTTTTTTTTTTTTTTTTTTTTTTTTTTTAATTTAACTCTGGTTTTTTCGTTCTTATCCTCGTACGGGGCCTCCTTTGTTCATTTTTTTTCCGCGAGTTTCGACCCCGCCCGGGAGCGAGCTCGGCGCCGATCCCGCCCCGCCGCTCCCCGGAGAGCTCGACCGGTTCGGTTCCGCTCGGCTTGATCAGCTCTGGTCGCTAGATCACTTGACAAAATTAGGTCAACAGGCAGATCAACTCGGGTCACCAACTAGATCAACTCAGGTCGCAAACTAGATCATCTCGGGTGGCTAGATCAACTCTGCTCGCTAGTCGGTAACTCATACTGCCATAATAAATTAGGTCACTACAACGACTCTGGTCGCTCGGTCGACTAAGGTGACTCAGGTCACTGGGTGGACTTGGTCGACTCGGTCGACTCGATCGACTCGGGTCACCGAGTTGACTCAGGTAGCCAAATCGACTCAGGTCGAGTCAGTCACCTGACCGACCCGGTCGACTCGGGTCGACGCAGTCAACTTGAGTCAACTCAGTTGACTTGGATCACCGGGTCGACTAGGGTGACTTAGGTCGACTCAGCTGACTCGGTTGACTCAGGTCGACTCAAGTCGACTTGGGTTGTCGGATCTACTCGGGCCTCTAGATTGCACGGGTCACTAGATCAACTCAAGTTGCTAGCGAGATCAGCTCAGGTCACCACACAGGTAACCAACTAGATCAACTCGGGTCACTAGATCAGCTTGGGTCACCAGCTAGATCAGCTCTAGTCGCTAGATCACCTGACAAAATCAGGTCACTAACTAGATCAGCCTGGGTCACCAACCATTTCATCTTAGGTCGCCAACTAGATCAGCTTAGGTCGCTAACTAGATCAACTCAGGTCGCCAGATCAGCTCTGGTTGCCAGCCAAAAACTTTGACTGCCATAATAAATTGGGTCACCACAGCGACTCGGGTCACCAGGTCGACTCGGTTGACTCGGGTCACCAGGTCGACTTGGTTGAATCAGGTCACTGGGTCGACTCGGTCGACTCGATGGACTTGGGTCACCAGGTCGACTTGGTTGACTCAGGTCACCGGGTCGACTCAGTCACCTGACTGACTCGGTCGACTCGGGATGACTCAGTTGACTCAGGTCATCGGATCGACTCGAGTCACCAAGTTGACTCGGGTCACCGGGTCGACTTGGGTTGTCAGATCGACTCGGGCCTCTGGATCAGTACGGGTCACTGGATCAACTCAAGTCGCTAGCGAGATCAACTCAGGTCACCACACGGGTCGCCAACTAGATCAACTCACATCGCCAGATCAGCTTGGGTCACCAACCAGATCAACTCTGGTCGCTAGATCACCTGACAAACTTAAGTCACCAGCCAGATTAGCTTAGGTCACCAGCCAGTAACTCTGACTACCATAATAAATTAGGTCACCACAGTGACTCAGGTAACTGGGTTGACTCAGTCGACTCAGGTCGACTCAGTTGACTCAGGTCACCGGGTCGACTCGATCGACTCAGTTGACTCGATTCACCGGGTTGACTTAGGTTACTGGGTTGACACGATCGACTCAGTTGACTCAGGTCATTGGGTGGACTCCGTTGACTTAATCGACTCAGGTCACCGGGTTGACTCAGTCACCTGACTGACTCGGGTCGACTTGGTTGACTCGGGTCACAAGGTCGACTTGGTTGACTCGGGTCATCAGGTCGACTTGGTTGATTCGGGTCATCGGGTCGACTCGGTTGAGTCGGGTCACCAGGTCGACTCAGGTCGACTTGGGTTACCAGATCGACTCAGGCCTCTGGATCAGGATGGGTTACTGGATCAACTCAAGTTGCTAGCAAGATCAACTTAGGTCACCACACGGGTCACCAACTAGATCAACTCTGGTCGCCAGATTAGCTTGGGTCACCAACCAGATCAACTCTGGTCTCCAGATCACCTAACAAAATTAGGTCACTAGCAACTTGGGTCACTGGGTCGACTCAATTGACTCAGGTCACCGGGTGAACTCGGTCGACTCAGTTGACTCGGGTCACCGGGTCGACTCGGTTGACTCGGGTCATTGGGTCGACTCGGTCGAGTCAGGTCACCAGGTCGACTCGATCGAGTCGGGTCATCGGGTCGACTCAGGTCGTCGGGTTGACTCAGGTCAACTCGGTTGACTCAGGTCACCGGGTCGACTCGGTTGACTTGGGTCACCGCATCGACTTGGTTGACTCAGGTCACTGCGTCGACTCGGTTGACTCGGGTCATCGGGTTGACTCGGTTGACTCGGGTCATCGGGTCGACTCGGTTGACTCAGGTCACTGGGTTGACTCAATTGACTCAGGTCACTGGGTCGACTCGGTTGACTCGGGTCACCGAGTCAACTCGAATCGACTTGGGTTGCCGGATCGACTCAGGCCTCTAGATTGGGATGGGTCACTAGATCAACACAAGTCGCTAGTGAGATCAACTCAGGTCACCACACGGGTCACCAACTAGATCAACTCAGGTCACCAAATCAGATTGGGTCACTAGCCAGATCAGCTCTGGTCGCCAGATCACCTCACAAAATTAGGTCGACAGCCAAATCAGCTTAGGTTGCCAACTAGATCAATTCAGGTCACCAGATCAGCTCTAGTCACCAGCCAGTAACTCTGACTGCCATAATAAATTAGGTCACCATAGTGACTCAGGTCGCTGGGTCGACTCGATCGACTCGGGTCACCAGGTCAACTCGGTTGACACGGGTCACTGGGTCGACTCGGTCGACTCTGTTGACTCGAGTCACCGGGTTGACTCGGTCGACTCAGGTCACTAGGTCGACTTAGGTCGACTCAGTCACCTGACTGACTCGGTCGACTTGGGTCGACTTGGTTGCCTCGAGTCATCGTGTTAACTCAGTTGACTCAGGTCATCGGGTCAACTCAGTTGACTCCGGTCATTGGGTCAACTCAGTTGACTCAAGTCATCAGGTCAACTTAGTTGACTCAGGTCACTGGGTCGAGTCGGTCGACGCGGTTGACTCAGGTCACCAGGTCGACTTGGGTTGCCGGATCGACTCGGGCCTCTAGATCAAGATGGATCATCGGGTCAACTCAAGTTACTAGCGAGATCAACTCAGGTCACCACATGGGTCGCCAACTAGATCAACTTGGGTCACCAGATTAGCTTGGGTCACCAGCTAGATCAGCTCTGGTCGCCATATCAGCTTATGTCACCAACTAGATCAACTCAGGTCGCCAGCCAATAACTTTGACTGCCATAATAAATTGGGTCACCATAGTGACTCGGGTCGCTAGGTCAACTTGGTTGACTCAGGTCATAGGGTCGACTCGGTTGACTCAGTTGACTCAGGTCATTGGGTCGACTCAGTTGACTCATGTCACTGGGTCGACTCGAGTCACCAGGTCGACTCGGTTGACTCAGGTCACTAGGTCGACTCGGGTCAACTCAGTCACCTTACTAACTTAGGTAGACTTGGTTGACTTGGGTCACCAGGTCAACTTAGGTCATCAGGTCAACACGGTTGACTCAGGTCACTAGGTCAACTCTGTCGACTCAGGTCACCAAGTCAGCTGGGTCGACTTAGTCAACTCTGGTCACCGGGTCGACTCAGTTGATTCGAGTCACCGGGTCACTGGGTCGACTCGGTTGGCTCGGGTCATCGAGTTGACCAGGTTGACTCGGGTCACTGGGTCGACTCGGTGGACTCGAGTCGACTCGATTGACTCAGGTCGAGTTGGGTTGCCGGCTCGACTCGGGCCTCTGGATCGGGATGGGTCACTGGATCAACTCAAGTCGCTAGCGAGATCAACTCAGGTCACCACACGGATCACCAACTAGATTTACTCAGGTCGCCATATCAGCTTGGGTCACCAACCAGATCAGCTCTTGTCACCAGATCACCTGACAAAATTAGTTCACCAACCAGATCAGGTTAGGTCACCAATTAGATCAACTCAGGTCGCTAGATTAGCTCTGGTCGCCAGTGAGTAACTCCGACTGCCATAATAAATTGGGTCACCACAAAAACCCTGGTCGCTGGGTCGACTCAGTCAACTCAGTCAACTTGATCAACTCGGGTCACCGGGTCAACTCGGGTCATCGGGTCAACTCGGGTCACTGGGTCGACTCGGTCGACGTGGGTCACCGAGTCGACTTGGGTTGCCGAATCAACTTAGGCCTCGAGTCGACTTGGGTTGACACGGGTCGACCTAGTCGACTCAGGTCACTAGGTTGACTCAATTGATTCAGGTCACTAGGTCAACTCAGTCGACTCTGGTTTACTCGGGTCGACTCGGTCACCTGACCGACTCGGGACACCACGTCGACTCAGTCGACTCGGTTGACTCGGGTCATCGAGTCGACTCGGTTGACTCGGGTCATCGAGTCGACTCGGTTGACTCAGGTCACTCGGTCAACTCGATAGACTCGGGTCACCGAGTCGACTTGGGTTGCCGGATTGACTCAGGCCTCTGGATCAGGACGGGTCACTGGATCAACTCAAATCGCTAGCAAGATCAACTCAGGTCACCACACGGGTCGCCAACTAGATCAACTTGAGTCACCAGATCAACTTGGGTCACCAGCCAGATCAGCTCTGGTCTCCAGATGACCTGACAAAATTAGGTCACTAGCCAGATCAGCTTAGGTCACCCACTAGATCAATTCAGGTTGCCAGCTCAGCTCTGGTCGCCAGCTAGTAACTTTAACTGCCATAATAAATTAGGTCACCACAGCGACTTGGGTCACTGGGTCGACTCAGTTGACTCGGGTCATCGGGTCAACTCGGTCGACTCAGTTGACTTGGGTCACCAGGTCGACTCGGTTGACTCGAGTCATTGGGTCGACTCAGTTGACTCGGGTCACTGGGTCGACTCAATTGAGTCAGGTCACTGGGTCGACTCGGTCAACTTAGGTCATCGGGTCGACTCAGTCACCTAACCGACTCGGTCGACTCAGGTCGACTCGGATCACCGGGTTGAATCGATCGACTTGGTTGACTCGGGTCACCGCGTCAACTCAGTTGACTCGGGTCGACTCGGTTGACTCAGGTCACTGGGTTGACTCAGTTGACTCAAGTCACCGGGTCGACTCGATTGACTCAGGTCACCGGGTCGACTCGGGTCACCGGGTCAACTCGGTTGACTCGGATGATCGAGTCGACTCGGTCGACTCGGATCGACTTGGGTTGTTGGATCAACTCAAGCCTCTAGATCAGGATGGGTCACTAGATCAACACAAGTCGCTAGCGAGATCAACTCAGGTCACCACACAGGTCGCCAACTAGATCAACTCGAGTCGCCAGATCAGATTGGGTCACCAGCCAGATCAGCTCTGGTTGCTAGATCACCTCACAAAATTAGGTCGACAGCCAAATTAGCTCTGGTCACTAGATCACCTCACAAAATTAGGTCGACAACCAGATCAGCTTAGGTTGCCAACTAGATCAATTCAGGTCGCTAGATCAACTCTGGTCGCTAGCCAATAACTTTGACTGCCATAATAAATTGGGTCACCACAGCGACTCGGGTCGCTGGGTCGACTCGGTCGAGTCGGGTCACTGGGTCGACTTGGTTGACTTAGGTCACTAGGTCAACTCGGTCGACTCAGTTGACTCAGGTCACCGGGTTGACTCGGTTGACTCAAGTCACCGGGTCGACTTAGGTCGACTCGGTTGACTTGGGTCACCAGGTCGACTCAATTGACTCAGGTCATCGGGTCAACTCAGTTGACTCAGGTCATCGAGTCGACTCGATCGACTCGGGTCACTAGGTTGACTCGGTCGACGCGGTTGACTCAAGTCACCGGGTTGACTTGGGTTGCCGGATCGACTTAGACCTCTAAATCGGGATGAGTCACTTGGTCAACTCAAGTCGCTAGCGAGATCAACTCAGGTCACCACACGGGTCGCCAACTAGATCAACTCAGGTCACCACACGGGTCGCCAACTAGATCAACTCAGGTCGCCAGATCAGCTTGGGTCACCAGCTAGATCAGCTCTGGTCACCAGATCACCTAACAAAATTAGGTCACCAGCCAGATCAGCTTATGTCACCAACTAGATCAACTCGGGTCGCCAGCCAGTAACTTCGACTGCCATAATAAATTGGGTCACCACAGTGACTCAGGTCGCTGGGTCGACTCGGTTGACTCAGGTCACAGGGTCGACTCGGTTGACTCAAGTCATCGGGTCGACTCGGTTGACTCATGTCACTGGGTCAACTCAGGTCACCGGGTCGACTTAGTTGACTTAGGTCACCAGGTCGACTCAGTTGACTCAGGTCACCGAGTCGACTCGGGTCGACTCAGTCACCTTACTGACTTAGGTCAACTTGGTTGACTCAGGTCACCATGTCAACTCAGGTCATTGGGTTGACACGGTTGACTCGGGTCACTGGGTTAACTCTATCGACTCGGTTGACTCGGGTCACCGAGTCGACTCAGTCGACTCTGGTCACCGGGTCGACTTGGTTGATTCGGGTCACCGGGTCACTGGTCGACTCGGTTGGCTCGGGTCATCGGGTCGACTCGGGTCACTGGGTCGACTCGGTTGACTCAGGTCGACTGGGTCGACTTAGTCAACTCTAGTCACCGGGTCGACTCGGTTGATTCGGGTCACCGGGTCACTAGGTCGACTCGGTTGGCTCGGGTCATCGGGTCGACTCAGGTCACTGGGTCGACTCGGTTGACTCAGGTCGACTGGGTCGACTTAGTCGACTCTGGTCACCGGGTCGACTCGGTTGATTCAGGTCACCGGGTCACCGAGTCGACTCGGTTGGCTCAGGTCATCAGGTCGACTCGGTTGACTCGGGTTGCTAGCTCGACTTGGGTTGCTGGCTCGACTCGAGCCTCTAGATCGAGACGGGTCATTGGATCAACTCAAGTCGCTAGCGAGATCAACTCAGGTCACCACATGGGTCGGCAACTAGATTTACTCGAGTCACCATATCAGCTTGGGTCACCAACCAGATCAGCTCTTATCGCCAGATCACCTGACAAAATTAGTTCACCAGCCAGATCAGGTTAGGTCGCTAACTAGATCAACTCGGGGTGCTAGATCAGCTCTAGTCGCCAGTGAGTAACTCTGACTACCATAATAAATTAGGCCACCATAAAAACCCCGGTCGCTGGGTCGACTTGGTTGACTCAGGTCACCGGGTCGACTCAGTTGACTCGGGTCATTGGGTCGACTCGGTCAACTCGGGTCACCGGGTCGACTCGGGTCATCGGGTCACTGGGTCGACTCGGGTCACCGAGTCGACTTGGGTTGCTGGATTGACTCAAGCCTCGAGTCGACTTGGGTTGACACGGGTCGACCTAGTCAACTCAGGTCACCGGGTCGACTCAATTGATTCAGGTCACTAGGTTGACTCAGTCGACTCTGGTTGACTCGGGTCGACTTAGTCACCTGACCGACTCAGTTGACTCGGGTCACCACGTTGACTCGGTCGACTCGGTTGACTCAGGTCGACTCAGTTGACTCGGGTCATCGGGTCGACTCAGTTGACTCAGGTCACTCGGTCGATTCGGTTGACTCGGGTCACTTGGTCAACTCGGGTCGACTTAATCACCTGACTGACTTAGGTCGACTTAGTTGACTCGGGTCACCAGGTCGACTCAGTTGACTCAGGTCACTGGGTCAACTCTGTCGACTCAGGTCACCAGGTCGACTGGGTCAACTCAGTCGACTCAGGTCACCGGGTCGACTCAGTCACTTGACCGACTCGGTTGATTCGGGTCACTGGGTCGACTCGGTTGACTCAAGTCACTGGGTCGACTCGATTGACTCGGGTCGACTCGAGTGACTCGGGTCACCGGGTCAACTCGGGTTGACTCGGGCCTCTAGATCAGGAGGGGTCATTGGATCAACTCAAGTTTCTAGCGAGATCAACTCAAGTCACCACACGGGTCCCCAACTAGATTTACTCAGGTCACCATATCAGCTTGGGTCACCAGCCAAATCAACTCTTGTCGCCAAATCACCTGACAAAATTAGTTCGCCAGCTAGATCAGGTTAGGTCGCCAACTAGATCAACTCGGGTTGCTAGATCAGCTCTGGTCGCCAATGAGTAACTCCAACTGCCATAATAAATTAGGTCACCACAGAAACCCCAGTCGCTGGGTCGACTCGGGTCGACTCGATTGACTCGGGTCATTGGGTCGACTCGGTCAACTCGGGTCACCGGGTCGACTCGGTTGACTCAGGTCATCAGGTCGACTTGGGTCACTGGGTCGACTCGGGTCACCGAGTCGACTTGGGTTGCTGGATCGACTCAGGCCTCAAGTTGACTTGGGTTGACACGGGTCGACCTAGTCTACTAAGGTCTCCTGGTCGACTCGGGTCGACTCAATCGATTCAGGTCACTGGGTCGACTCAATCACCTGACTGACTCGGTCATCTCAGGTCACCATGTCGACTCGATTGACTCTTGTCATCGGGTTGACTCAGTTGACTCAGGTCACTGGGTCAACCGATTGACTCAGGTCACTGGGTCGACTCGGTCACCACACGGGTCACCAACTAGATCAAGTTAGGTAGCTAGCGAGATCAACTCAGGTCACCACACTGGTCCCCAACTAGATCAACTCGGATCGCCAGATCAGCTTGGGTCACCAGCCAGATCAGCTGTGGTCGCCAGATCAGCTTGGGTCACCACATTGACTCAGGTCGCCACATTACTTGGCCAACTCGGGTCACCAGCCAGATCAACTCAGGTGACTCGGTTGACTCAGGTTATCGGGTCGACTCGGGTCGACTTGGGTTGCCAGATCAACTCGGGCCTCGAGTCGACTTGGGTTGACTTGGGTCACCAGGTCGATGCGGGTTGTCAGGTCAACACGAGTCACCGGTTCGACATGGGTCGCCAGTTTGACACGGGTCACTGGGTCGACACGGGTCACTGGGTCGACGCGAGTCACTGGGTCGACGCGGGTCACTAGGTCGACGCAGGTCGCTGGGTTGACTCGGGTCGTCAAGTTGACTCGGGTCGCCGGGTCAACTCAGGTTATTGGATCGACTCGGGTCTCTAGATCAGGACAGGTCACTTGATCAACTCGGGTCACCACATGAGTCACCAATTAGATCAACTCAGGTCACCAGATCAGCTTGGGTCACTAGCCAAATCTGCTCTGGTCGCCAAATCACCTAACCGACTCGGGTCGCCAGCCAGATCAGCTTGGGTCACCACATCACCTGGCCAACTCGGTTCGCCAGATCAACTCAGGACACGACATCGACTCAGGTAGTTAGCTAGATCATCTCAGATCACCAGATCGCCCGATGAACTCAGGTCGGGTGGGGTCTCTAGATCGAGTCGAGTCACCAGATCAAGTCGGGTCCCGAGCCAGATCAACTCAGGTCACCACATCGACTCGGGTCACCAGCCAGATTAGGTCAGGTCACTAGATAGCCTGACCTACTTAGATCTCCAGTGAGTCTGTCCACTTTTTGAATGATTGACCCATACTCCTCTTCAAGTATTATCATAGTCAAGTCTCCGCTTCTAGCTCGACAATAAGAAGGGCGTGACTCCATGTATGGCCTGAGTGATTTTTTTTTAACTCTGGTTTTTTCATTCTTTTTGTCGTAGGGAGCCTCCTTTGTCTATTTTTTTTACAACTTTTGACCTCGCTCACGATCAAGCTAGGCCAACTCATTTAAACTTGGATCGCATAAATCTAATATGCACAATAGTAATGTTGATGAGTATGCAAACACATCAATGAAGTCATCTCAGTATGTCAAGTCCCCCAACTTAGATCACTCGAGTCGCATAAGTAACTCAGATAGCCATAATAAATTAGGTCACCATAGTGACTCGGGTCACTAGGTCGACTCAGGTCACGGGGTCGACTCGGGTCATCAAGTCAACTCAGGTTGCTGGGTTGACATAGCCGAATCGACTCAGGTCTTTGGATCGGGACGGGTCACTTGATCAACTCGTGTCGCTAGCCAAATCAACTTAGGTCATCACATGGGTCGCCAACTAGATCAACTCGGGTCGCTAGATCAGCTCTGGTCACCAGATCACCTGACCAACTTAGGTCGCCAACCAAATCAGCCTTGATCGCCACATTGACTCAGGTTGCCACATCACCTAGCCAACTTGGGTCGCCAGCCAGATCAACTCGAGTTGCCAGATCGACTCGGGACACCACATCGACTCAGGTAGTCAGCTAGATCATCTTGGATCCCTAGATCGCTCGATGAACTCAACTCAGGTGGGGTCTCTAGATCAAGTCGGGTCACCAGATCAAGTCGGGTCCTGAGCTAGATCAACTTAGGTCACCACATCGACTTAGGTCACCAGCCAGATCAGGTCCCTAGCCAGATCAACTCAGGTCACCACATCCAATATGCACAATAGTAATGCTGATGAGTATGCAAACTCATCAATGAAGTCATCTCAGTATGCCAAGTTGTCAAGTCCTCCAACTTAGATCAGTCGAGTCGCATAAGTAACTCCAACTACCATAATAAACTTAGATCACTCAGGTCGTTAGGTCGACTCGGGTTGCCGGCTTGACTCGGGTCTCTAGATCGCGATAGGTCGCTGGATCAACTCGGGTTGCTAGCTAGATTAACTCAAGTCACCACATCGACTTGGGTCATCACCTAGATCAGCTCAGGTTGCCACATCACCTAACCAACTCAGGTCAGGTCGGGTCACCAGATTAATTCGGGTCACCAGCCAGATCAACTTAGGTTGCCACATCAACTCGAGTATCCAGATAGATCAGCTCGGGTCACCAAATCACCTAACTAACTTAGGTCAGGTTGGGTTAGGTCTCCTGATCAGGTCGGGTCACCGGATCAACTCAGGTCGCTAATTAGATCAACTCGGGTCACTAACATGATCAACTCGGGTCAACACATCAGCTTATGTTGTTAACACATTCCAATATGCCAAGCTGTCTAGTTTGCTAGCTCGGATCACTCGAGTCGCATAAGTAACTCGTATTGCCAAAACAACTTGGGTCACCTAATTAACTCGAGTCATCAGATCGACTCGGGTCGCCAGATCGACTCGGGTCACCGGATCGACTCGAGTCCTCGAATCGACTCGGGTCACCGTATTGACGCAGGTCACCGGATCGACTCAGGTCTCCAGATCAGGATGGGTCGTCCGATCGACTCGGTTCATCGGATCGATTCGGGTATCCAGATAGATCAAATCAGGTCACCAAATCACCTGACTAACTTAGGTTAGGTCGGGTCTCTGGATCGAGTCGGGTCACCAGATCAAATTGGGTCTCCAGCCAGATCAACTCGGGTCAACACATCGACTCGAGTCACCAACCAGATCAACTTGGGTCGCCAGACCAACTCAGGTCAGGTCGGGTAAGGTCTCCAGATTGGGTCAAGTCGCGGGATCATTTCAGCTCGCCAGCCAGATCAACTCGAGTTGCTACATCGACTCGACTCGACTCGCCAACCAGATCAGCTCAGGTCATTAGATCACCTGACCAACTCGAGTCAGGTCGACGGATGAAGTCAGATCGCCAGATCAACTCAGGTCGCCAGCCAGATCAACTCAGATCATCACATCGACTTAGGTCGCCAGCCAAATCAGCTCGGGTCACCAAATCAACTCGGGTCACCAGCCAGATCAACTCGGGTTAACAAATTTGAGTTTTGACCCCACTCGCAAGCGAGCTAGGCTAACTCATTCAAACTTGGATCGCCTCAATCTAATATGCATAATAGTAATACTAACGAGTATGCAAACTCATCAATGAAGTCAACTAAGTATGCCAGCCTGATCAACTCAGGTCAACAAATTGACTCGGGTCACCAACCAGATCAACTCGGGTCACCAGATTGCCAGGCCAAGTTGGGTCGGGTCGGGTTGGGTCAGGTCTCTAGATCGGGTTGGGTCAGTTCTCTAGATCGGGTCGGGTTGCCAGATCAATTCTTGTCGCCAACCAGATCAACTCAGGTCGCCACATCGACTCGGGTCGTCAGCCAGATCAGCTCGGGTCACCACATCACCTAACCAACTCGGGTTAGGTCGGGTCACCCGATCAATTTGGGTCACTAAGTTGGGTGTGACTCCATGAATGGCACGAGTGGTTTTCTTTTTCAACTCTAGTTTTTTCATTCTTTTCATTGTACGAAGCCTCCTTTGTCTATTTTTTTAGGACTTTTGACCCCGCCCTGAGGATCGCCAACGAGCTCGACCGGATCCTGTCCGAGATCTTGCTCGTGAGCGAGCTCACCGGGATCCCGTCGCCAACGAGCTAGGCGTGACTCCATGGATGGCTCTAGTGATTTAAGTTTTTTATAACTTGAAAATTTTGTTCTTTTCCTTGTATAGAGCCTCCTTTATCCATTTTTTCCTACGAGTTTCGACCCCGCCAGCGACCTTGTTAAGTTCTCATCGCAGGTCTTGCCCTACTACCACGAAAGCCTCCCAGCGGTTATATGAAATGACCCCGGGTCATTTCAACACTGCGTCTAACAATAACTAGTCAGACTGCATCAAATGATGTCCACCTCGATCCATGCCAACTCATTCAAACTTGGATCACCTCAATCTAATATGCACAATAGTAATGCTGACAAGTATGCCAACTCATCAATGAAGTCGCCTTAGCATGCCAAGCTGTCAAGTCCCCCAACTTGAATTACTCCAGTCGCATAAGTAATTCGGATCATTGGATCGACTCGCATCGCCGAGTCAACTCGGGTTTCTGGATCGACTCGAGTCCCCAAAACAACTTGGGTTGCCAGTCGGATCAACTCGGGTCACCATCCAGATCAACTCAGGTCGCAAGATCACCTGACTAACTTAGATTGACGAAGTTGCCTAGCCAACTTGGATCGCTAGACTTGCCAGATCGACTCGAATCACTGGAGTCGTCAGATCGACTCAGATCTCTATTTCAAGTCGGCCCTATTGCCACGAAGGCATCCCAATGATAACCAGTCAGATCGCAAGTTAAATCACATCAAATGATGTTCACCTCGATCTGTGCTAACTCATTCAATCTTGGATCACCTCGATCCAATATGCCAAGCTGTCAAGTCCACCAGCTCAGATCACTCGAGTTGCATAAGTAACTCAGATCGCCAGAACAACTCGGGTCACCAGATCGACACAGGTCGTCAAATCCACTCGGGTTGCCGAATCAACTCGAGTCGTCGGATCGACTCGGGTCTCCAGATTAGGACGGGTTGTCAGATCGACTCGGGCCGCCAGCCAAATCTACTCGGGTCCCTACATCGACTCAGGTATCCATATAGATCATATTGGGTCGCCAAATCACCTGACTAACTAAAGTTAGGTCAAGTTTGGTCGGGTCAGGTCTCCGGATTGGGTCGGGTCACCGGATCAACTTGGGTCAACATATCGACTCGAGTCGCCAACCAGAACAACTCGGGTCACCAGATTGCCAGACCAACTCGGGTTGGGTCGGGTCAGGTCTTCAGATCGGGTCAGGTCACGGGATCATTTTGGGTCGCCAGCCAGATCAACTCGGGTCGCCACATCAACTCGACTCACCAACCAGGTCAGGTCGGGTCACCAGATCACCTGACCAACTCGGTCAGGTCGACGGATGAAGTCGGATCGCTGGATCAACTCAGGTCGCTAGCCAGATCAACTTGGGTCACCACACCAACTCAGGCCGCCAGCCAAATCAGCTCAGGTCGCGAGATCAACTCAGGTCAACAAATGTGACTTTTGACCCCACTCACAAGTGAGCTAGGCTAACTCATTCCAAGTCTCTCATGGAAAAGTCCATGACTTCCCATTCCTATACCTATGCTGACGAGTATGCCAACTCATCAATGAATTCGGCTCAGCATGCCAAGTTGTCAAGTCCCCCAACTTGAATTACTCCAGTCACATAAGTAATTTAGATCACCAGAACAACTCGGGTCACCGGATCGACTCAATTCGCCGGATTGACTTGGATCACCGGATCACTAGAGTCGGCAAAGTAACCCAGATCTCTAGGGTCATAACGGGATAGGTATTGTTTACGGATGTAACGACCTCTGAGATGAGCCCAACTCGTCAATCGGAGCCAGCTCGCCAATCTGATTGAGCTAGCCGATCTGAGCCAACTCACCGATTTGAGCTAGCAAGACACCTCTCAAGAATTGAGTTTGAGAACTTCTCCACTAATGAGTTGTCCTCAAGATGTGAACTTGCATCCAGATTAGGACTTGTGGCTTGCACGAGCCAATGTCATGAAGACCTCCTACGTACATGCAACCAATGCATCTCATAGTCCAACATAGTTCTGAACTAGCTCATTACGCCACCATCTCGCACATGTTCCAAGTCTCCCATGGAAAAGTCCCCAACTTCCCATTCCAATACCTAGTTGATTTCACCTCGGATCGAGTCCCCAACAAGATCCAATGCCACTCTGCACAAAGCAGTCCATGCTACTTCATGCAGCTCGAATGACACCTCGACTTGACTCTAAACCTTACCCAGGCCAAAACTATTAACAACTTGTCGCACAACCCCATGAATGCTCCTCGAATCAAGTCCCTGACATGACCCTACTCCTGAGTGCACCAAACAACTCCTTTGTTACACCTCGGATCGAGTCCCTTACATGTCAGTTCAAGTCAGTCGACGTGTTAGCTCTATTTCTAGTATGAGGTGATCTTGTCACATCAACACTACACCCATCCATTGTAAGTTAGCCATACCACCACAAAGTCATCCAACAGTCATTATGAAATGACCCCTATCACATCAAGCTGTGTTGGTTTGTTTCAAGTCGGCCCTATTGCCACGAAGGCATCCCAATGGTAACTAGTCAAATCGCATCAAATGATGTTCACCTCGATCTATGCCAATGCTGCCTATGATTGATTTGCTAGCTCTCTACGGATATTTTTGGATATGCCATTTGATACCTGAATGCTATGCATGGGTTCGTGCATAGACGATTCGAGCTGAGCTTAAGGATGTTGAGTTCTCAAGTGAATATGAATAGGCGAGTTGTTCTATGGAGTAGAACTCAGGAATGCATGATGGATTGAGCTCATCTCGCGGATCCGAGCCAGCTCGTTGATCCGATCCAGCTTGTCGATCTGAGCCAGCTCGACGATCCGAGCCAGCTCGTCAAGTTGAGCCTTTTACGAGATTTAAATTTTTTGCGACCTATCGACGTCGGCAAGCATTTGTATGGGGGAGAAAGACTCGGACTAATAACTTATCCTCGTAGGGGAGGTGTTGTTGGTGGATGTGAGGATTTTTGAGATGAGACCCAAGCTGGAACAAATTCTAGTGCGCATTGTGATTAGAGCTAAGCTAAAGGATATTGAGTTCTCAAAGGAATACAAATAGGCAAGTTGTTTTATGGAGTAGAACACGGGAATGCATGATGGATCCGATCCGATTTGAGCCGAGCCGGCTCGGCGATCCGAGCCAGCCAGCTTGGAAAACCGAGCCGGCTCGCTCGGCAAACCGTGCCAGCTCGCCGATTCGAGTCAGCTCGCTCGGTGATCCGAGCCAGCTCGCTTGGCGATCCGAGCCTTTTACGAGATTTTAAGTTTTTGTGACTTATCGGCGTCGGCAAGCATTTCTACGTGGGAGCAAGACTCGGACTAATAACTTATATAGGGGAGGTGTTGTTGGTGGATGTAAGGATCTTTGAGATGAGACTCGAGATGGAATGGATTCTAGTGCCCATTGTGATTCGAGCTGAGCTAAAGGATGTTGAGTTCTCAAGTGAATACAAATAGGTGAGTTGTTCTATGGAGTAGAACACGGGAATGCATGATGGATTGAGCTCAGCTCGTCGATCCGAGCCAGCTCACGGATTCGAGCTAGCTTGTCGAGCTGAGTCTTTTACGAGATTTAAAGTTTTCGTGACCTATCCGTGTCGGCGAGCATTTCTACGGGGGAGCAAGACTTGGACTAATAACTTATATAGGGGAGGTGGTGTTGGTGGATGGAAGGATCTTTGAGATGAGACCCGAGCTGGAACGGATTCTAGTGCGCGTTGTGATTCGAGTTGAGCTAAAGGATGTTGAATTCTCAAGTGATTACAAATAGGCGAGTTATTCCATGGAGTAGAACACGGGAATGCATGATGGATTGAGCTCAACTCGGCGATCCGAGCCAGCTCGGCGATCCGAGCCAGCTCGGCGATCCGAGCCAGCTCGGCGATCCGAGCCAGCCCGTCGAGCTGAGTCTTTTACAAGATTTAAATTTTTTGTGACCTTTCGGCGTTGGCGAGCATTTCTACGGGGGAGTAAGACTCGGACTAATAACTTATATAGGGGAGGTGTTGTTGGTGAATGTAAGGATCACTGAGATGAGACCCGAGCTGGAACGGATTCTAGTGCGCGTTATGATTCGAGCTGAGCTAAAGGATGTTCAGTTCTCAAGTGAATACAAAGAGGTGACTCATTCTATGGAGTAGAACATGGGAATGCATGATGGAATGAGCTCAGATCGCCGATCCGAGCTAGCTCGTCGATCCGAGCCACGGGTATGTACGATCCGAGCCAGCCCGTCGAGCTGAGTCATTTATGAGATTTAAATTTTTTGTGACCTTTCGGCGTTGGCGAGCATTTCTACGGGGGAGCAAGACTCGGACTAATAACTTATATAGGGGAGGTGTTGTTGGTGAATGTAAGAATCATTGAGATGAGATCCGAGCTGGAACGGATTCTAGTACGCGTTGTGATTCGAGCTGAGCTAAAGGATGTTCAGTTCTCAAGTGAATACAAAGAGGTGAGTCATTCTATGGAGTAGAACATGGGAATGCATGATGGAATGATCTCAGATCGTCGATCCGAGCTATCTCGTCGATCCGAGCCAGCTCGCTGATCCGAGCCATGGGTATGTAGGTAGTTTTCATGAGATCGGCTCGCCCGGCCCACAAGTCAAACATCGATTCTCTTATTAAGGGTGAGCCCTTGTCTAGCGTTTGGGTCGCTCGGTACAAGCTGTTCGATTTGTAATGTGTGCAAAGCTTTTGGGTTGATATTTGGAAGATTTAAATTTTTTGTGAGCTATTCTCCTCGTTTCACTTGATATTTTTGAAGATTTGAATTATTTGTGAGCTATTCTCCCCGTTTCCCTTGATTTTTTTGGAAGAATTGGAATTTTTGAGAGTTGTTCTCTTCGCCTCAAATTTCTACGGAAGAGCAAGACTTGGACTAATAACTTATATAGGGGAGGTGTTGTTGGTGAATGAAAGGATCTTTGAGATGAGACCCGAGCTGGAACGGATTCTAGTGCGCGTTGTGATTCAAGCTGAGCTAAAGGATGTTCAGTTCTCAAGTGAATACAAAGAGGTGAGTCGTTTTATGGAGTAGAACACGGGAATGCATGATGGAATGAGCTCAGATCGACGATCCGAGTCAGCTCGCTGATCTGAGCCACGGGTATGTAGGCAGTTTTCATGAGATCGGCTCGCCCGGCCCACAAGTCAAACACTGATTCTCTTATTAAGGGTGAGCCCTTGTCTAGCGTTTGGGTCGCTCGGTACAAGCTGTTTGATTTGTAATGTGTGCGAAGCTTTTGGGTTTGATATTTGGAAGATTTGAATTTTTTGTGAGCTATTCTCCTCGTTTCACTTGATTTTTTTGAAGATTTGAATTATTTGTGAGCTATTCTCCCCATTTCCCTTGATTTTTTGGAAGATTTGGATTTGTTGCGAGTTGTTCTCTTCGCCTCAAATTTCTACGGAAGAGCAAGACTTGGACTAATAACTTATATAGGGGAGGTGTTGTTGGTGAATGCAAGGATCTTTGAGATGAGACCCGAGCTGGAACGGATTCTAGTGCACGTTGTGATTCGAGCTGAACTAAAGGATGTTTAGTTCTCAAGTGAATACAAAGAGGTGAGTCATTTATGGAGTAGAAGACGGGAATGCATGATGGAATGAGCTCAGATCGCCGATCCGAGCTAGCTTGTCGATCCGAGCCACGGGTATGTAGTCAGTTTTCATGAGATCGGATCGTCCGGGCCACAAGCTAGCTATTTTTTGTGAGCTATTCTCTTTGTTTCCTTTGATTTTTTTGGAAGACTTGCATTTTTTGTGAGCTATTCTCTTCGTTTCAATTGAATTTTTGGAAGTTATGCATTTTTTGTGATGTAGTCTCTTCGTTTCACTTGCATTTTTGGGAGATTTGATTTTTTTTGTGAGCTATTCTCTTCTTTTCCCTTGAATTTTTTTTTGCAAGACTTGCATTTTTTGTGAGCTATTCTCTTCGTTTCAATTGAATTTTTAGAAGTTTTGAATTTTTTGTGATCTATTCTTCTTTGTTTCACTTGTATTTTTGAGAGATTTGAAATTTTTGTGAGATATTCTCTTCGGCTCAAATTTCTACGGAAGTGCAATACTTGGACTAATAACTTATATAGGGGAGGTGTTGTCCGCGGAAGCTCCCCCATGCCCCTCTAATAGAATCAGTGCTAGTGATCCCGTTTTGAAATCCGACGGACGGATGGATGAGCAGGTCGGATTTCAAAACGGGATCAGCAGCACTGATTCCATTAGAGGGGCATGAAGCCACCTGATTGCTATGCCCACCTGATTGCTATGCGGGGGCTGCTCAAAGTCCCGTCTTTCGAGTCGCTCGACGGCGCAAGTCGGAAAGGGTTCGACAGCGGTTGTCGTTCCAATGCGTCGTCGCAGTGACATGGAAGGCGATCTTCGGGTTAGCCCTTGTCTAGCTTTTGGGTCGCTTGGTACAAGCGATCTGCTATGTACTTTCCGCGAACCCCTATCCGGGTACTCGTTAGCTATGCATTGGCTCTTGCATGTGTGGAACGGAGAGATGCGGCCTTCACAGGGAGTCGGCCTGAAATAGTTCTGTGCGTGCGAATGGAGCCGCGTATAGCTTTTGGGTCGTTTGGATAGGGTGCCCCTCCAAGCGAATCAGTGCTGGTGCTCGGACGGATTTGCGGCTCAGATTTAAAATGTGAGGAGCATGCCTGATTTTATTTGAGGGGCATGAAGCCACCTGATTGCTATGCGGGGGCTCCCCTGGGTCGTCTCTTTTGGGTCACTCGATGGCGCAAGTCGGAGAAGGGTTCGACAACGGTAGTCGTTCCAGCGCGTCGTCATTAGTGATACTGAAGTCGATCTGTGTGCAGCCCCCGTCTAGCACTTGGGTCTGCATGCCGCAAGAAGATTTGAATTTTTTGTGAGTTAAAGTCTTTTTCTTTTTTTCGTTTCACTGGAGTTTTTGCGAGATTTGAAGTTTTTGTGAGCTATTCTCTTCGTTTCACTTAAATTTTTTGTGAGCTATTCTCTTCGTTTCACTTGAATTTTTGGAAGTTTTGAGTTTTTTGTGAGCTATCCTCTTCGTTTCACTTGAATTTTTGCAGGATTTGAATTTTTTGTGAGCTATTCTTCTTTGTTTCACTTGGTTTTTTGGAAGATTTGAATTTTTTGTGAGCTATTTTCTTTGTTTCCCTTGTTTTTTTTTGGAAGACTTGCATTTTTTGTGAGCTATTCTCTTCTTTTCCCTTGATTTTTTTTTTGCAAGACTTGGATTTTTTGTGAGCTATTCTCTTCATTTCAATTGAATTTTTGGAAGTTTTGAATTTTTTGTGATCTATTCTCTTTGTTTCACTTGTATTTTTGAGAGATTTGAAATTTTTGTGAGATATTCTCTTCGGCTCAAATTTCTACGAAAGTGCAATACTTGGACTAATAACTTATATAGGGGAGGTGTTGTCCGCGGAAGCTCCCCCATGCCCCTCTAATAGAATCAGTGCTGGTGATCCCGTTTTGAAATCCGACAGACGGACGGATGATTAGGTCAGATTTCAAAATGGGATCAGCAGCACTGATTCCATTACAGGGGCATGAAGCCACCTGATTGCTATGCGTGGGCTGCTCAAAGTCCCGTCTTTCGGGTCGCTCGATTGCGCAAGTCGGAAAGGGTTCGACAGCGGTTGTCGTTCCAATGCGTCGTCGTTGTGACATGTAAGGCGATCTTAGGGTCAGCCCCCGTCTAGCTTTTGGGTTGCTTTGGTACAAGCGATCTGCTATGTACTTTCCGCGAAACCCTATCCGGGTACTCGTTAGCTATGCGTTGTCTCTTGCATGTGTGCAACGAAGAGATGCGGCCTTCACAGGGAGTCGGCCTGAAACAGTTCTGTGCGTGCGAATGGAGCCGCGTATAGCTTTTGGGTCGTTTGGATAGGGTGCCCCTCCAAGTGAATCAGTGCTGGTGCTCGGATGGATTTGCGGCTCGGATTTAAAATGTGAGTAGCATGCCTGATTTTATTGGAGGGGCATGAAGCCACCTGATTGCTATGCGGGGGCTCCCCTGGGTCGTCTCTTCTGGGTCACTCGATGGCGCAAGTCGGAGAAGGGTTCAACAACGGTAGTTGTTCCAGCGCGTCGTCATTAGTGATACTGAAGTCGATCTGTGGGCGAGCCCCGGTCTAGCATTTGGGTCTGCATGCGGCAAGAAGATTTGAATTTTTTGTGAGTTAAGTCTTTTTCGTTTCACTGGAGTTTTTGCGAGATTTGAAGTTTTTTGTGAGCTATTCTCTTCGTTTCACTTGAATTTTTGGAAGTTTTGAATTTTTTGTGAGCTATTCTCTTCGTTTCACTTGAATTTTTTGAAGTTTTGAATTTTTTGTGAGCTATTCTCTTCCTTTCACTTGAATTTTTGCAGGATTTGAATTTTTTGTGAGCTATTCTTCTTTGTTTCACTTGGTTTTTTCGAAGATTTGAATTTTTTGTGAGCTATTCTCTTTGTTTCCCTTGATTTTTTTTTGGAAGACTTGCATTTTTTGTGAGCTATTCTCTTCGTTTCAATTGAATTTTTGGAAGTTATGCATTTTTTGGTGATGTAGTCTCTTCGTTTCACTTGCATTTTTGGGAAATTTGATTTTTTTGTGAGCTATTCTCTTCTTTTTCCTTGATTTTTTTTGCAAGACTTGGATTTTTTGTGAGCTATTCTCTTCATTTCAATTGAATTTTTGGAAGTTTTGAATTTTTTGTGATCTATTGTTCTTTGTTTCACTTGTATTTTTGAGAGATTTGAAATTTTTGTGAGATATTCTCTTCGGCTCAAATTTCTACGGAAGTGCAATACTTGGACTAATAACTTATATAGGGGAGGTGTTGTCCGCGGAAGCTCCCCCATGCCCCTCTAATAGAATCAGTGCTGGTGATCCCGTTTTGAAATCCGACAGACGGACGGATGATTAGGTCGGATTTCAAAACGGGATCAGCAGCACTGATTCCATTAGAGGGGCATGAAGCCACCTGATTGCTATGCGGGGGCTGCTCAAAGTCCCGTCTTTCGGGTCGCTCGATGACGCAAAGTCGGGAAGGGTTCGACAGCGGTTGTCGTTCCAATGCGTCGTCGCTGTGACATGGAAGGCGATCTTCGGGTCAGCCCCCGTCTAGCTTTTGGGTTGCTTTGGTACAAGCGATCTGCTTGTACTTTCCGCGAAACCCTATCCGGGTATTCGTTAGCTATGCGTTGTTTCTTGCATGGGTGGAACGGAGAGATGCGGCCTTCACAGGGAGTCGGCTTGAAACAGTTCTGTGCGTGCGAAAGGAGCCGCGTATAGCTTTTGGGTCGTTTGGATAGGGTGCCCCTCCAAGTGAATCAGTGCTGGTGCTCGGACGGATTTGCGGCTCGGATTTAAAATGTGAGTAGCATGCCTGATTTTATTGGAGGGGCATGAAGCCACCCGATTGCTATGCGGGGGCTCCCCTGGGTCGCCTCTTTTGGGTCACTCGATGGCGCAAGTCGGAGAAGGGTTCGACAACGGTAGTCGTTCCAGCGCGTCATCATAGTGATACTGAAGTCGATTTGTGGGCGAGCCCCCGTCTAGCTCTTGGGTCTGCATGCCGCAAGGAGATTTGAATTTTTCGTGAGTTTAAGTCTTCGTTTTTCCTTGATTTTTTTTTGGAAGACTTGAATTTTTGGAAGTTCTGAATTTTTTTGTGAGCTATTATCTTTCGTTTCACTTGAATTTTTGCAAGATTTGAAATTTTTGTGAGCTATTCTCTTTGTTTCACTTGGTTTTTTTTGGAAGATTTGAATTTTTGTGAGCTATTCTCTTTGTTTCCCTTTGTTTTTTTTTTTTTTGTTTTTTTTTGGGAAGACTTGCGTTTTTTGTGAGCTATTCTCTTCGTTTCAATTGAATTTTTGGAAGTTATGCATTTTTTGTGATGTAGTCTCTTCGTTTCACTTGGTTTTTTGGAAGATTTGAATTTTTTGTGAGCTATTCTCTTTATTTCCCTTTGATTTTTTTGGAAGACTTGCATTTTTTGTGAGCTATTCTCTTCGTTTCAATTGAATTTTTGGAAGTTATGCATGATGCATTTTTTGGGAGATTTGATTTTTTTTGTGAGCTATTCTCTTCTTTTCCTTTGAATTTTTTTTGCAAGACTTGCATTTTTTGTGAGCTATTCTCTTCGTTTCAATTGAATTTTTGGAAGTTTTGAATTTTTTGTGATCTATTCTTCTTTGTTTCACTTATATTTTTGAGAGATTTGAAATTTTTGTGAGATATTCTCTTCGGCTCAAATTTCTACGGAAGTGCAATACTTGGACTAATAACTTATATAGGGGAGGTGTTGTTCGCAGGAAGCTCCCCCATGCCCCTCTAATGGAATCAGTGCTGGTGATCCCGTTTTGAAATCCGACAGACGGATGGATGATTAGGTCGGATTTCAAAACGGGATCAGCAGCACTGATTCCATTATAGGGGCATGAAGCCACCTGATTGCTATGCGTGGGCTGCTCAAAGTCTCATCTTTCAGGTCGCTCGACGGCGCAAGTCGGAAATGGTTCGGCAGCGGTTGTCGTTCCAATGCGTCGTCGCAGCGACATGGAAGGCGATCTTCGGGTCAGCCCCTGTCTAGCTCTTGGGTTGCTTTGGTACAAGCGATCTGCTATGTACTTTCCGCGAACACCTATCCCGGTACTCGTTAGCTATGTGTTGGCTCTAGCACGCATGGAACGCAGAGATGCGGCCTTCACAGGGAGTTGGCCTGAAACAGTTCCGTGCCTTGCGAATGGAGCCGCGTATAGCTTTTCGGTCGTTTGGATAGGTGCCCCTCCAAGTGAATGAGTGTTGGTGCTCGGACGGATTTGCCGCTCGGATTTAAAAATGTGAGCAGCAGCACAGATTCTATTGGAGGGGCATGAAGCCACCCAATTTTTATGCGTGGGCTCCCTTGGGTCGTGTCTTTTGGGTCACTCGATGGCGGAAGTCAGAGAAGGGTTCGACAGCGGTAGTCGTTCCAGCGCGTCGTCATAGTGATACTGAAGTCGATCTGTGGGCGAGCCCCCGTCTAGCTCTTGGGTCTGCATGTCGCAAGAAGATTTGAATTTTTTGAGTTAAGTCTCTTCGTTTCACTTGAATTTTTGCGAGATTTGAATTTTGTTTGTTGCGAGGTAGTAAAATTCTCTTCGTTTTGACTTGAAGTTTTGGATTTTTTGTGAGCTATTCTCTTCGTTTTTCCTTGGTTTTTGTTTTGGAAGACTTGAATTTTTTGTGGGCTATTATTTTATTCTTTTCACTTGAATTTTTGGAAGTTTTGAATGTTTTTGTGAGCTATTCTCTTCGTTTTCACTTGAATGTTTGCAAGATTTGAATTTTTTGTGAGCTATTCTGTTTGTTTCACTTGGTTTTTTTGGAAGATTTGAATTTTTTGTGAGCTATTCTGTTTTGTTTCCCTTGATTTTTTTGTAAGACTTGCATTTTTTGTGAGCTATTCTCTTCGTTTCAATTGAATATTTGGAAGTTGTGCATTTTTTGTGATTGTAGTCTCTTCGTTTCACTTGCATTTTTGGGAGATTTGATTTTATTTGTGAGCTATTCTCTTTTTTTCCCTTGATTTTTTTGTGAGCTATTCTCTTCGTTTCAATTGAATTTTTGGAATTTCTGAATTTTTTGTGATCTATTCTTTTTGTTTCACTCGTATTTTTGAAAGATTTGAAATTTTTGTGAGATATTCTCGTCGGCTCAAATTTCTACGGAAGTGCAAGACTTGGACTAATAACTTATATAGGGGAGGTGTTGTCCGCGGAATCTCCCCCATGCCCCTCTAATAGAATCAGTGCTGGTGATCCCGTTTTGAAATCCGACAGACGGACGGATGATTAGGTCAGATTTCAAAACGCGATCAGCAGCACTGATTCCATTAGAGGGGCATGAAGCCACCTGATTGCTATGCGGGGGCTGCTCAAAGTCCCGTCTTTCGAAGGTCGCTCGACGGTGCAAGTCGGAAAGGGTTCGGCAGCGGTTGTCGTTCCAATGCGTCGTCGCAGTGACATGGAAGGCGATCTTCGGGTCAGCCCCCGTCTAGCTTTTGGGTTGCTTTGGTACAAGCGATCTGCTATGTACTTTCCGCGAACCCCTATCCGGGTACTCGTTAGCTATGCGTTGGCTCTTGCATGCGTGGAACGAAGAGATGCGGCCTTCACAGGGAGTTGGCCGGAAATAGTTCTGCTCTTGTGAATGGAGCCGCGTATATAGCTTTTGAGTCGTTTGGGTAGGTGCGCCCCTCCAAGAGAATCAGTGCTGGTGCTCGGACGGATTGGTAGCTCGGATTTAAAATATGAACACTAGCACTGATTCTATTGGAGGGGCGCATTAGGCCACCCGCTTGCTATGCGGGGGCTGTCCAGGGTCGTAACTTTTGGGTCAGTCGACGGTGCACTTCGGAAAGGGTTCGACAGCGGTTGTCGTTCCAACACATCGTCGCATTGACAAGAAAGGCGATCTTCGGGTCAGCCCCCGTCTAGCTCCCGGGTCACTTGGTACAAGCTACTTGCTATGTCGCTTCGACTTCCGATACTTGAGTGCGCAATGGCTCAAGATGCTTTGCATTGGAATCAGTTAGTTATCATATGTGTCGGCGGATTGGATCTCAAGTCAATCTAGGCGGGTGCGACATTAGTTGCTAAGTCTCGATCGAAAACGATTTGGATTCATCTAGATGCATTGTTATCTGACTTGAGGAACTATGCGAGCGAGTTGGGTTACCTCCTCGTGGATATGTTGGATACGCGTTATGACGGATAAGATGATGGATTGCGGTAAGAATGACGAATTTTTGGAAGATGAATTATTTTGGTGAGCCATGTTCTTTGTTTTACTTGAATTTCTGGAAGATTTGAATTTTGTTTTCTAGCTATTCTTTTCGTTTTCCTAGATTTTTTCGAAAGACTTGAATTTTTTGTGATCTATTCTGTTCGTTTCACTTGAATTTTTGGAAGATTTGATTTTTTGTGAGCTTTTTGTCATCGTTTCACTTGAATTTTTGGAAGATTTGAATTTTTTGGGAGCCAGTTTCTTCGGCTTAAATTTCCACTCAAGAGCAAGACTCGGACTAATAACTTATATAGGGGAGGAGTTGTGTGTTGTTCGCGGAAGCTCCCCCATACCCCTCTTATAGAATCATTGCCGGTGATCGGACGGATGTGTAGGTCGGATTTCAAAATGGGATCACCAGCACTGATTCTATTAGAGGGGCATGAAGCCACTTGATTGCTATGCGGGGGCTGCCCAAAGTCCTGTCTTTCGGGTCGCTCGACGGTGCAAGTCGGAAAGGGTTCGGCAGCGGTTGTCGTTCCAATGCGTCGTCGCAGTGATATGGAAGGCAATCTACGGGTCAGCCCCTGTCTAGCTTTCGGGTCACTTTGGTACAAGTGATTTGCTATGTACTTTCCGCGAACCCTATCCACGTACTCGTTAGCTACGCGTTGGCTCTTACACGAGCGGAACGGAGAGATGCGGCCTTCACAGGGAGTTGGCCGGAGATAGTTCTGTTTTTGTGAATGGAGCCGCGTATAGCTTTTGAGTCGTTTGGGTAGGTGCCCCCCTCCAAGAGAATCAGTGCTGGGTATCTCGGATTTAAAATCTGAGCACTAGCGCTGATTCTATTGGAGGGGCGCATTAGGCCACCCGCTTTCTATGCGGGGCCTGTCCAGGATCGTGTCTTTTGTGTCAGTCGACGTTGCAAGTAGGAAAGGGTTCGACAGCGGTTGTCGTTCCAACGCATCGTCGCATTGACAAGAAACGCAATTTTTGGGTCAGCCCCCGTCTAGCTCCCGGGTCGCTTGGCACAAGCGATTTGCTCTGTCGCATGCTGCATTAAGATTTGAATTTTTTGTTTGCTATTCTCATTTTTGTTTCATTGGAAGATTCGAATTTTTTGCGATCTCCTCTTTTGTTTCCTTTGATTTTTTTTTGGAAGATTTTAATTTTTTGTGAGCCTACTCTCTTCGATTCACTTGAGTTTTTGGAAGAAATGGATTTTTTTGGTGAGCTATGTTCTTTCTTTTACTTGAAGTTTTGGAAAATTTGAATGTTTTGCTAGTTGTTCTTTTCGTTTCCCTTCGATTTTTTCGGAAGACCTGAATTTTTTGTGAGCTATTCTGTTCGTTTCACTTGAATTTTTTGAAGATTTGATTTTTTTGTGAGCTTTTTCCTCATCGTTTCACTTGAATTTTTGGAAGATTTGAATTGTTTGGGAGCCATTCTCAACGTCTCAAATTTCTACGGAAGAGAAAGACCCGGACTAATAACTTATATAGGGGAGTAGTAGTTCGCGGAAGCTCCCCCATGCCCCTCTAATAGAATCAGAGCTTGTGCGCGGACGGATGAGTAAGTCGGATTTAAAATCGGATCACTAGCACTGATTCTATTAGAGGGGCATGAAGCCACCTGATTGCTATGCGGGGGCTGCCCAAAGTCCTGTCTTTCGGGTCACTCAACGGTGCAAGTCGGAAAGTGTTCGGCAGCGGTTGTCGTTCGAATGTGTCGTCGCAGTGACATGGAAGGCAATCTTCGGGTCAGCCCCCGTCTAGCTTTCGGTTCGCTTTGGTACAAGCGATTTGCTATGTACTTTCCGCGAATCCTATCCGGGTACTCGTTAGCTATGCGTTGGTTCTTGCATGCGTGGAACGGAGAGATGCGGCCTTCACAGGGAGTTGGCCGGAGATAGTTCCGTTCTTGTGAATGGACCGGCGTATAGCTTCTGAGTCGTTTGGGTAGGTGCGGCCCTCCAAGAGAATCAGTGCTGGTGCTTGGACGGATTGGTAGCTCAGATATAAAATTTGAGCACTAGCACTGATTCTATTGGAGGGGCGCATTAGGGCACCCGTTTGCTATGCGGGGGCTGCCCATGCCCATGGTAGTGTCTTTTGTGTCACTCGACGGTGCAAGTTGGAAAGGGTTCGACAGCGGTTGTCGTTCAAATGTTTCGTTGTAGTGACATGGAAGACAATTACTGGGTCAGCCCCCGTCTAGCTCTTGGGTCACTTTGCTGCATGTGATTAATTCGGTTTTGGATGGATAAAATCCCTTTGTGAAAGGTGGCATGGCGTTTGTTGGAGAAAATTGATTAAGTCGGAGCATTGGCCTCGGGCCATTGTGAGGACTGTCGATTTCTTCAGGTACAACACTTGTTTGCCTAGTAACAGAGTTGACATGTAATTCGGCATTGCTCTCGATTGTTCTCGGAGTTGTACCTCCGGAACTTTTGGATCTTGCCCCTTCACTCCATTTCATCCTCTTTGCTTGGATGAACGTGTGCACTTGTACCCCTTTCCGAGATGGTAGGCGCGATAATAAATTGCGGAGTGAGCATTTCTTGTAGTTCTGCCCAGCCCTTGTGCAGTTGGAAGTTCTCATCTTCATATTTAGTTGAATTTTGCCACGCACGAGTGTCGTAGAGAATTGCGACAGTGTGTATGTCATTTGTTTGACTGAAAGATGCGCTTGTTCCGAAGTTTACGACAGTTGCATTTGCCATGGGCCTTGGCACTTGGCACGTTCCATCTTTGCGATACATGAGCTCCGACAGTAACAAGTGTTGGGAATCGTTGCACGTAAGGTGAGTGTCCTGCTTTCATATTTCATCGTTGTCCCACTCTCCACCCTTTAAGCCTTTCCTAGTGTTTTTAGCGTGGCCCGGAGTGCGATGAAAGGTTGGTTGCCTTGTACACAAGTGCGGTCTTGGCCATCTCGTCTTCATTTTCTACGAGGCACTATCGTCTTGCTCTGGTTTGCAGGGCAAAGTCCTCTCTGTCTGTGGAGTTAAACTTGCAGACGAGTATGGCCAAGGCTTTTGGTTGGATGCGGAAACCGTTAAGGCTGTCGAGACGGGAGTTGTCGTGCGGGGTGCACCAAAGAAGTGCGTAGGTGGCATATGCCTGGGAAATGGATGTCTCTGAGTGGCCTTACTCGGTCGCGTGCACGGTGCATACTCTCGGGGCAGTGACTGTTGCGAGCATGTGCGATTCGGGTGTCTTCGGGTAAAGGGTTCCGTACGGGATGTTCTTCCCAGGCTCCTGTGAACCGAGCATCCGTTTTGCAATGACCCGACATGCGTGGCCATTTCATGTCTTTCTGGATGCGGAAAGCGTTAATGTTTGTCGAGACGGAAGTTGTCGTGCGGGGTGCACCAAAAAAGCGCGTAGGTGGCATATGCCTGGGAAATGGATGTCATTGAGTGGCCTTACTCGGTCGCGTGCGCGGTGCATACTCTCGGGGCAGTGACTGTTGCGAGC